>CM060687.1:102289741-102477241 GCA_030686995.1 Artemisia argyi | reverse complement strand
GAGCCTCTCTAATACACGCTTCCCTCATCTCGTACCTAATAAGAAACACATAAGCATTTACCGAAAGTTGCTTTTAACAAAGTAAACAAATAAAAGCAAAGAGGACATGACGGTACCAATCTTCGAATTAACTGTTTCCAGTGTTCCCTCTAGTTCTTTTGATATAAACTACTGCACCACATTAGTAGCATCACTACAAAGAAAACGATACCAGCATGAATAAAATTCAAAAATAATAAAAAACATGTAACTATCAGCTGTTTAACAAAATCTGAATAACTCACTTTCAATATCCATTTTCATCTCGTTCTTGATTAGAGGGTCCCGATCCATGACGTCTTTTCAGTCCCATCAAACACAATAAAAGAAAAATGATATACGGAAGGAGTAGATGTAACTGTGAACCGCTTTATAACTTTTATTTCATGGTCAATCAATATACACCCATTGTGGTAATTGTAATCTTACCTTCTGTAATTGTAGTATCACAAATGCTTTTGTACTACCCTCTGTAACTGTAATTTTGGCGGTTGTGGTAAGTAGCTCCATTGGACTAAAATATAACAGAAAAAGTAACTATTCAGAGACAAAATCATGCATTTGTCATATGAACAAAGCAGGTGTCACACCCCCAAAATCAGGTCCAGCGGAAGCATACATGTAGCTGGGGTGTAACTCAATTGGTATTACAACACAAGTTCAAAACTGGTTTTCACTTCTATCATTTAGAATAAAATCATTTAACCAAAAGTATTGAATTTACATCGTTAAAATATAGTGCGGAAGTAGGCCCGTAAAATAGTTTAAAATGGTCCCCAAGTGAATATCAGAGTCTTCTATGACCATGCCATGCCCTGCCAAAACCTCCAGTAGCGTGCCATTGCTTAAAACCTGAAAATACATGCTAAAGAGTGTCAACACGAGGTTGGTGAGTTCATAAGTTTGTATAAAAACAATAGTGTTGTGAGTACAATAGAGAGTTTTGTGACCATTGTGTGACTCACAATGTCATGAAAAATAGTGTTTACCTTATAGTAAAATCAGGATTGTGGACCATGAGTAGAGTATGTGATCATTACAACAGATATAATATCACATAGAAAAATAGTCTATTACGCTAGCGCTAAGTTCATGCAACTGAAGCTATAACAGTGTGCATGCTCTAGAAGCATGTTAAATATAAAGGCCCGGCAAGTGTTTATCCCGTTACACTTGTAATTCGACATGTTATACGCTCGCGTTTGCCTATCCGGTCAAACCGAACGGGGGAGTCACCACCAATAGATCTATTTATAACATTCGCGCTTCCCAGCAGGAATTGACGGTTCATGAGTTTGGGCATAGTGAGATTCAGGGGCTTAGGCTAATCCGCGTAATAGTTTAGATAAAACATAAGTTTCAGTATGGTCCATAAAAGTGTTTGCATAAAAGCAATAGTTCACAAAGTGTGTTGCATATAAGCAAGAGTTCATAAAGTGTGTTGCCTAAAAGCAAGAGTTCATAAAGTGGGTTGCATAAAAGCAAGAGTTCATAAAGTGTGTTGCATAAAAGCAAGAGTTCATAAAGTGTGTTGCATGTTTATAAAACGCTTGTGTATGCGAGAAAATAATCACGTATGCAACCGATATACACATAGGTGCATTTGAATAATCAATCAAGCCTTCAAAGAAAACAGTAGTGTTTAAGTAAGCAATTGCGCATTCAAGCATTGAGTTTAGTCAAAAACGAGCATGTATTCTCCCCCAAAACAGTTATAAAAACAAGTAAAAGTAGGGGGTATGAACTCACCTGGTGCGATAGCTATGATGACAAAAGTGGATACACTGAAATGAGGCACGATCTCTAATCGCAACCTAATATGAATGATAGTTTCTCATGTAAGAAACGAAATGATGCTACACATGCAAGTACGTATGTTATCGATACCACTCATTAGTTTTGAAAATAGTGTTTATCGTCAAAATTACATTTTTGACGTCTCGTTAAGTTAATAACCACTTTTCATGTAGTTGTGTTGAAAAGGTACTCCACGATCCTCGTTTGGTGTTTTATCGGTAAATATAAGGTTTTCGCCGCAAAAATAACGTTTTCATTACTTGAAAATATGACCAAAATGGCCTCGCAAAACTAGTCGCGAAATATTGTACGTTAAGTGTTAATGGTCAAGCTCGGCGTTTTTGAAAACCTTGTAACAATATCTTGAAGTCGTGTTATTTAACTTTTGGCTATACGGGTCTTGATCAATGAGAGAATCGACTCTTATTGTTGCTATTTGAAAATATTATGTTCAACACTTAGAAAATTTCATTATAGCAAAAGCTGTCAAAATATATAGTTTATCAGGTATATAGATGAGGTCGTAGTTTGTTCGTTACAAGTCTATTCGACGAACGGCCAATTGATTTGAAAAGCTTGCTAGGAGATCTTGATTTCATAAAACTACGGCTCGGACTCAAACTGATCCGATCATAAAGCAAAACAGCCGTGAAAGTGATGTCTCGCAAAGACAGTTTACGTCAAAACTCTATTAGTGTACAAAAGCTGATGGAAATTTATATATATCGTCGGATTTCAAACACTTGTATCTTTTTCGTTATAAGCCCGTTTTCTATGTTCTTTATATCCCCGCGAAGGTATTCAAGTATACTTTAGGTTTTTCAAGGTCTCGGCTAGTCAAGATATCATTTAATCTCAGTTTTCCTAGCTTGAAAAATCGGGACAGAATCATAATTTCAGAAAATATAGTTTTAGTCGTTAATCTTGAAAATAGCATATCTTTTTCGTCGTAACTCGGATTTTATCCCCGTTTTCGGCCATAGTTTCGTCTCGGAATGTATTTTCTAAATCTTTGGTCCAAAGTTACACCCTAGACCCTGAATTTCCCACGTTTTACAGAAATGGACAGCAGCTTTTATATAGTTGTAAAAATCAACTTTCCTATTTCAAGGGTTGTTCAAAGCTTAACCAAACTATCTCAAATCAACACCACAAATACCCAATCCTACCATACACCTTCTTAGGGTGTCATGGGTTCCTAGTCTTCACCAAAAATGGTGGATCTCATGAGATTGTTAATAAAAATTATAGATCTATGTTTATAAAAACAAAATGAGTAATAAGTGGCATGGATCTTACATACTTGCATGTTTTATCAATATATCTTGAAAATACATAAAAACATAAAGTAAATGAAAGTATGAAAAGATCAAAAATGTTTTTGAAGCTTACTTGAAGATTGGATGATTTTTGAGCAAGGAAACTTAAGAATCTTGAGGTTTTTATTTCAAAACCTTAACTAGATCAATACTATGACTTGATAAACACTTGAATCTTGAAAAAAAATGATGGGTTCTTCTAGTTCTTGATGGTGGGTCGATTTTTGTATATGTGTAGGAGGTGATTAGTTTTCTTTGTAATGAAAGTAACTAGTTTGTGTTGTTTATGGAATGAAAAGGAAGAATGGAAGTAGATATATATGGACTAGTCAAAAAGTGGTCTTTGGTCTTTGGTCTTAGGGGGCATATGGGCGGCACAACAAGAGAAAAACAAGGAAAATGTTTGTGGACTCATTTAATGAGCTTGTCCCAATTGTAAGTATTAGTTGGTTTTGTGTATTAGGTGTTATCGGGTACCGAGTTAACTAAAAATAAGTGTTAACGAGGTGAAATAAAATACGACGAAGTTGTAAAAGTTGTAAAATATTATTCCTGATGAGAATCGGGTGTTGAAATAATTATCGTATTGAAATAACGCAAACCGACGGAGTTATAAGCTCCGACCGTAAATTATAGTCATTGGTTTCAAAACACCGGGTAAATTAATAATATAATTTTTATATTATTATTATGAGTATGTAAATATGTTAGGACCATAGTCGGGAGTATTGGGTATACGTTAGTAGTAAAACTGAGTGGTATCGTTAATTACAAATTAAGCATACATATATAGAAATAATGCATATCCGTGTAGGTTCTCATGTGATGATGATAATGTGTAGACTATTCCAGTCTATATGAAGTGTCATTAATGAATGATGCATGAATTCGCAGCTAAACCTAACTGGTTACGCGAATTTGAAGACTCGTAAACTCAGTTTACGAAATGACGAACGATGATCATGAATAGTGATTTCCCTTCGGGAATGAATAGTGTCACATGAATAGTAAAATTTCTGAACGCTTCTCGGAATCACAAACTGACTCCGAAAACGATGAATAGTAAAATGATGAATAGTGACCGGTGAATAGTAAATGATGAATAGTAACCGATGAATAGTGAATAGGAGAAATGTCCCGAAAATGCGGGTTGTTACAGTCTCACCCCCTTAAAAGGAACTTCGTCCCGAAGTTCAGTTTGTGTTGGTCTCTGAAGTTTTATTGGTGAAAAGATGATGATTCCTATCGTGTGAGCTATTGAGCTCTAACAAGGTACAAGTCTGACGACCACTAGGCCTACTCTGTCAGAAATGTTGAATGGTCCAGTGTATATCGGGTTCATGAATGCTTACTGGACTAGTGAGTTGGGTTTTTCCAAATTTTGATCTGTCAATGGATGTTGGCACTTCGTCCATAAAGTGCCTCAAATGATGTAGTCCCTAAGCTCTTGTGGTAACTATGGTTATAAAGGAATCTGATTTATGGAAAATGGTTAATCCAACCATTTCTAGAGTCAATCACTCATGCTATGAGCATATCTTCCTATGTTTGAATCGATCTCAAATTCTGACCATTGGTCTGCAGATGATAGGTGGTGTAGTTCCAAAAGAATCTAAATGAAATCGCTGGGAGTTTGAGGTGAATCAAATTCCTCTATTAGGGATAATTGAAATGGGTATCATGAATCTTGTTTTGAAAGACTTACAAGGTTAAGTCCGTCAAAGGGTGTTGTTAAAAATAATAGATTAGGATAAGGTTGTGATCCTCCGCAGGATGTCATGAATTGAGTTTTTATCCACCTACGATGCTTAGTCTCCATTACTAAGATTTTCCCCAAGTGCTATGCCATCAAATCACAAAATTCTTAATGTATAAGTGAGGTAATATAGTGATTGGTTTTCAAAGTTTGTTTTGGAGATTTGGTGTTTTGTTCATAAACCTTCCATGAGTAAATAAATTTACAACTTCAAGCAACCGGCTTTCCAAGTAACCTTTTTCTCGATGTTTCAAAATTTAGTAGTTATGCAATATAAGACTATTTTCAATATAAAGTGGATAGTATGGTTTACCAAAGATTGATGTTTAAAATTTCCTAACATTCAATAGTTTTGTGAAAGGTTAACCAAAAGGAATTTGCTTGTCAAAATAAGTGCCTCAGAAAAGTATTTCTTACAAGATATATGTTTTGTATAATGGTAGTTTGGAGAAAAATCCATTTAGAAGTAAAAGTATTAAGAGGATAAAATAGTCGGGTAGGTATGTCTGCACAATGCATGGATGTCTAACATGTTTGAATAATGTCTATTGGTGAGGATATGTTCAATTGAACGTTCTATAGTCTTGGTTAGGAGGTTGGATGTATCTCTATAGTGTTGCTCAGTGAGCATTCGCATCGAAACTAATCTTGTAATTCAGTCAAGCCAATACTTTCCAGATGGGGGAATTGTGGCAATCAGGCCAGTGATAGTGGTTCGATTGGTTTTGTGGTATCCTGAGATTTCTGTTGAGTTTTGAATGGTTTCAATGTTCCGAGGGATCCTCCTTTTAGATGGTATGGAAAGTCTTTCCTAGGGAGGTCTTTGATAATATCCACTTATCAATATATGGAGTAGTGAGGGATGAGTGACATCGGAGTCTATAGAGTGTTAGCTAATTCCTTATATATGGGGATGGGGAAAGGAAATGATAAGAAGGGTGAGAAGGGGAAAGATTGTGACAACTGCGACAAAATGAGATTGTGATAAAAGAAAATACTGTGATATAAATGTAATGTGCATAGACGTAAATGTCTATGAGATGACCAGTTGGCGTGCTTCCAATCGGTGGTTAACGAGATGGTGAAAAGTATGAATGTTCTGCCAACGAGTGTTTACACATATGTAAATGAAACATTTGGAAATTGAGTAGAGAATTCAATCCAGACAGAATTTTATCATAACCATTCTCAGTATTGCAAAATTCATTTCTGAGTCAGACATAGGTGGTCAGCCTATATCTCACTATCCCGGGTTGAATATAGATGACCAGTCTATATTCCACCGAGGTTCCATGAATTTTGAAATACTCAGCTCAGTTATACTAAGACTATGTCCTTCCCAAATACCAAGACGTTCTGAAAGACAAAAGCAAGTGACCAAACTCGAGGTCAAATTATGAAGCTATGCAAGGAAAAGCATAACGTGGTGACATATACGATACATGAGCATGCTTATATGAAAGACAATTATAGTAATCAACTATAATAAGTGAATATAACATATCAGATAATGAGACACAAATCTCATCACCTATGTCAGCAACTAACCACAAATGAGGCTTCAGCTTGGCAGGCAGGCACGTGACGGTCATAGGGTTATGTTTTTGTGGAAGTAGCTATAGTCTAGGTTTTAAAAACACTTAGTTCGCTATAGCCAAAGCTCTGATACCAATCTGTCACACCCCCAAAATCAGGTCCAGCGGAAGCATACATGTAGCTGGGGTGTAACTCAATTGGTATTACAACACAAGTTCAAAATTGGTTTTCACTTCTATCATTTAGAATAAAATCATTTAACCAAAAGTATTGAATTTACATCGTTAAAATATAGTGCGGAAGTAGGCCCGTAAAATAGTTTAAAATGGTCCCCAAGTGAATATCAGAGTCTTCTATGACCATGCCATGCCCTGCCAAAACCTCCAGTAGCGTGCCATTGCTTAAAACCTGAAAATACATGCTAAAGAGTGTCAACACGAGGTTGGTGAGTTCATAAGTTTGTATAAAAACAATAGTGTTGTGAGTACAATAGAGAGTTTTGTGACCATTGTGTGACTCACAATGTCATGAAAAATAGTGTTTACCTTATAGTAAAATCAGGATTGTGGACCATGAGTAGAGTATGTGATCATTACAACAGATATAATATCACATAGAAAAATAGTCTATTACGCTAGCGCTAAGTTCATGCAACCGAAGCTATAACAGTGTGCATGCTCTAGAAGCATGTTAAATATAAAGGCCCGGCAAGTGTTTATCCCGTTACACTTGTAATTCGACATGTTATACGCTCGCGTTTGCCTATCCGGTCAAACCGAACGGGGGAGTCACCACCAATAGATCTATTTATAACATTCGCGCTTCCCAGCAGGAATTGACGGTTCATGAGTTTGGGCATAGTGAGATTCAGGGGCTTAGGCTAATCCGCGTAATAGTTTAGATAAAACATAAGTTTCAGTATGGTCCATAAAAGTGTTTGCATAAAAGCAATAGTTCACAAAGTGTGTTGCATATAAGCAAGAGTTCATAAAGTGTGTTGCCTAAAAGCAAGAGTTCATAAAGTGGGTTGCATAAAAGCAAGAGTTCATAAAGTGTGTTGCATAAAAGCAAGAGTTCATAAAGTGTGTTGCATGTTTATAAAACGCTTGTGTATGCGAGAAAATAATCACGTATGCAACCGATATACACATAGGTGCATTTGAATAATCAATCAAGCCTTCAAAGAAAACAGTAGTGTTTAAGTAAGCAATTGCGCATTCAAGCATTGAGTTTAGTCAAAAACGAGCATGTATTCTCCCCCAAAACAGTTATAAAAACAAGTAAAAGTAGGGGGTATGAACTCACCTGGTGCGATAGCTATGATGACAAAAGTGGATACACTGAAATGAGGCACGATCTCTAATCGCAACCTAATATGAATGATAGTTTCTCATGTAAGAAACGAAATGATGCTACACATGCAAGTACGTATGTTATCGATACCACTCATTAGTTTTGAAAATAGTGTTTATCGTCAAAATTACATTTTTGACGTCTCGTTAAGTTAATAACCACTTTTCATGTAGTTGTGTTGAAAAGGTACTCCACGATCCTCGTTTGGTGTTTTATCGGTAAATATAAGGTTTTCGCCGCAAAAATAACGTTTTCATTACTTGAAAATATGACCAAAATGGCCTCGCAAAACTAGTCGCGAAATATTGTACGTTAAGTGTTAATGGTCAAGCTCGGCGTTTTTGAAAACCTTGTAACAATATCTTGAAGTCGTGTTATTTAACTTTTGGCTATACGGGTCTTGATCAATGAGAGAATCGACTCTTATTGTTGCTATTTGAAAATATTATGTTCAACACTTAGAAAATTTCATTATAGCAAAAGCTGTCAAAATATATAGTTTATCGGGTATATAGATGAGGTCGTAGTTTGTTCGTTACAAGTCTATTCGACGAACGGCCAATTGATTTGAAAAGCTTGCTAGGAGATCTTGATTTCATAAAACTACGGCTCGGACTCAAACTGATCCGATCATAAAGCAAAACAGCCGTGAAAGTGATGTCTCGCAAAGACAGTTTACGTCAAAACTCTATTAGTGTACAAAAGCTGATGGAAATTTATATATATCGTCGGATTTCAAACACTTGTATCTTTTTCGTTATAAGCCCGTTTTCTATGTTCTTTATATCCCCGCGAAGGTATTCAAGTATACTTTAGGTTTTTCAAGGTCTCGGCTAGTCAAGATATCATTTAATCTCAGTTTTCCTAGCTTGAAAAATCGGGACAGAATCATAATTTCAGAAAATATAGTTTTAGTCGTTAATCTTGAAAATAGCATATCTTTTTCGTCGTAACTCGGATTTTATCCCCGTTTTCGGCCATAGTTTCGTCTCGGAATGTATTTTCTAAATCTTTGGTCCAAAGTTACACCCTAGACCCTGAATTTCCCACGTTTTACAGAAATGGACAGCAGCTTTTATATAGTTGTAAAAATCAACTTTCCTAGTTCAAGGGTTGTTCAAAGCTTAACCAAACTATCTCAAATCAACACCACAAATACCCAATCCTACCATACACCTTCTTAGGGTGTCATGGGTTCCTAGTCTTCACCAAAAATGGTGGATCTCATGAGATTGTTAATAAAAATTATAGATCTATGTTTATAAAAACAAAATGAGTAATAAGTGGCATGGATCTTACATACTTGCATGTTTTATCAATATATCTTGAAAATACATAAAAACATAAAGTAAATGAAAGTATGAAAAGATCAAAAATGTTTTTGAAGCTTACTTGAAGATTGGATGATTTTTGAGCAAGGAAACTTAAGAATCTTGAGGTTTTTATTTCAAAACCTTAACTAGATCAATACTATGACTTGATAAACACTTGAATCTTGAAAAAAAAATGATGGGTTCTTCTAGTTCTTGATGGTGGGTCGATTTTTGTATATGTGTAGGAGGTGATTAGTTTTCTTTGTAATGAAAGTAACTAGTTTGTGTTGTTTATGGAATGAAAAGGAAGAATGGAAGTAGATATATATGGACTAGTCAAAAAGTGGTCTTTGGTCTTAGGGGGCATATGGGCGGCACAACAAGAGAAAAACAAGGAAAATGTTTGTGGACTCATTTAATGAGCTTGTCCCAATTGTAAGTATTAGTTGGTTTTGTGTATTAGGTGTTATCGGGTACCGAGTTAACTAAAAATAAGTGTTAACGAGGTGAAATAAAATACGACGAAGTTGTAAAAGTTGTAAAATATTATTCCTGATGAGAATCGGGTGTTGAAATAATTATCGTATTGAAATAACGCAAACCGACGGAGTTATAAGCTCCGACCGTAAATTATAGTCATTGGTTTCAAAACACCGGGTAAATTAATAATATAATTTTTATATTATTATTATGAGTATGTAAATATGTTAGGACCATAGTCGGGAGTATTGGGTATACGTTAGTAGTAAAACTGAGTGGTATCGTTAATTACAAATTAAGCATACATATATAGAAATAATGCATATCCGTGTAGGTTCTCATGTGATGATGATAATGTGTAGACTATTCCAGTCTATATGAAGTGTCATTAATGAATGATGCATGAATTCGCAGCTAAACCTAACTGGTTACGCGAATTTGAAGACTCGTAAACTCAGTTTACGAAATGACGAACGATGATCATGAATAGTGATTTCCCTTCGGGAATGAATAGTGTCACATGAATAGTAAAATTTCTGAACGCTTCTCGGAATCACAAACTGACTCCGAAAACGATGAATAGTAAAATGATGAATAGTGACCGGTGAATAGTAAATGATGAATAGTAACCGATGAATAGTGAATAGGAGAAATGTCCCGAAAATGCGGGTTGTTACAGCAGGCCAGGATAATAAATTTGTTTTTAGGAGATCGTCATGAATTGCTTGTACCTATTTCCCTTTCGGGAGTTCTATACACAATGCAAACCAATTTTAATTGTTTTAGCCATTGGTGATGGTAAAATGGTGGACTCGCTGGCAAAGTTACATTAAGATGTCGAGTACTCTGGTTGCTGCAATCCTTCACACCTCTACGATTCCAGATGATAAAAAGGTGAGAAAAGAATTATGCAAAACATCGGAAGAGGAAAAGTGTATATGTATTTCAAAACACTAAATCCACAAATCTAGAGTGGCAGTCTTGAATTATCCAAAACTTGGGGATTAGATAGATTATCGTTACCCAGAAAGAACAAATTGTTGGCCATTTATATTTACGTTGTATAGCTTACCATGACTCACGATGAGAATAAACTCCTATTTAGCTTCTAGAGAGCACATTGCAGCTGTCTAAAGTGCCTCTTTCCCAAACAGTCCCATTGACAATAGACAAACTTTCAGAAATCATAAAGAGTAAAGGGATGAATCATATCATAGCTTTTGAATGGAAAATAAAAAATGTTCTAAGTGTACAGAAGTACCACTATCGAGTTTCCAGCTGTTCTTAGAAAGATCTTGAATAGGACTCCACAAGTCTTCCCCAAAATCGTAATGCACATGATTGAAGAGTGAGTGGCATACATCTGGGAAGGTAAATAAAGCCACTAATTGCCTAAAAATATATACAATAATAAACGCATAGTAGATATGTTTAAATTGAATAAACTATATATAGTGTAAAGAAACCAAAAGAGAGAATTAGCACCTATAATCCAGAAAGCAACTCACATACATACATTGTGACATTGGTTGCATGAAGAGCATGTTTGTTTCCAGTTTTTAGGCCACTTATTTAAATATAAATCCAGGAATCATTGTTCTTCTACGATGAATAGGGTGGTGCACTTACTACCAAATCCATCTATTAGGCATGCGATTGAGCCTTTTCTTGAATCTTAGGTTCCCGCAAGTGCTACAGAAACTGATCTACAGAAATATGTTCCAGGTAAGACCTTCTGATATTACTTTTGCTAAAATAATTTAGAGATCGATAAAATAGGGATTCTAGCATTAGGGTTTTTGGAAAAAAAAAAAACATATACCTTTAAACAAAACAAAGGAGATACAAACCTGCAAAAAAAACATAAGCATACACAAAATCATCAAAATAACATAGTTACATTAGGGTTATGAGAAAAGAAGACATAATTCTTTTGAATAATATTAGGGTTTTGTGAGGCTTAGAATGAGGTTTTCAGAAGAAGAGACAATATTAGGGTTTTGTGAGGAGAATGAGGCTGTGAAGATGAATTCTATATTACGTATATTAAAAAAAAGATAGATTTAATTGGAATTTTTTTAGAGCATGAAATATTTTATTTTCATTGTATATCATAACTTCTAGCTTGTTCCATTGGTTGAGGTGTTTATATCTAAATCAACATACCCAAGTTCGAATCTTGCAATGGACATATTTTTTATAAAAGATCGAAAATTAATGATGAATATTTAAAAAAATATAATAATTCCGAAAAAATTTAAAAAAAAACAATATTTAATTAAATAAAAGTTGCTTAAAAATGATGACATTTAAAACACGAATATTATACATGACAACATACGATGACAAGGCACACTACTGATGACATGGCGGTCAAAATCTGATGATTGAGCATTGACCATGATTATTTGGCGTTAATTGGTCAAACGCCTTTCGTTATATATATATATATATATATATATATATATATATATATATATATATATATATATATATATATATATATATAATACTCCGTCCCATATTAAGTGTCCACAATGGAATCTTTGGATGTTTCAAATTAAGTGTCCACTTGTACCTTTCAACTAATAAGAGAGAGTTTAGTGGGTAAAAGTAATATTTGATTGGTGAAAAGTTTAGTTAGTCGAATCTTCTAAAACTTTGTGCATTCTGAAAGTGGACACTTAATATGGGATGGAGGTAGTACCATTTAATGCATGTTGTTGCATCGATAGTGTAAAAATAGTATTAAACAACAAACATTTATTTGGAAGTAGAAAATTAAATGCAACATTTATATTTTTATTAATATTTAGATATTCATTGAATAAAGAATGACTATTGATAGGTTATTAGGATGAAAGCACCGCTTGGACAGTCTATAAATTCATATTTAGCATTATCACAAGCAAAAAATTATAAGAAATAAACACTAAGAATGAAACTTATCAATGTGGTTTGTACGCTCTTGCTTCTCATCACAACCGCAAGTGCAACAACACACATTGCAGGTAGATTGTTTGTATGTATTTCATGGCAACTAAGTATACATAAGTTCATCTCTTTAGCATTTATATATATATATATATACTTGTAGTTCATGAAAATTTGAATAATTCAATTTTCGTATACGTGCGTGTAGGTGATGGGAAACTAAAAATATGTGACGCCGACCTTGACTTGCCCAATTGTACTGCGCAATATTGCCTGAGTCGTTGTCAAGCTTGGTTTGGAAATAGCGCCAAAGGGTTATGTAAAATGAATAATACGAAGTGTCGTTGTTTTTGGTTTTGTAAAAAATAATCATAAATAAATTAAATAAGTAGTTCTGTTTAACTTATGAGTTATGATATTTTAATGCTCTATTTATTGAATTTGTAAAAATTATTGGGATCTAAGCTATTTCAAATTGTAAGAGTAACTTGTTCAATGAGTTAGGTAAAAACTTATGAGTTTTGGTTATGCTCTTGATATGAATGGGTACATTGCGAAACAAATCAAATGGAAATGAAATTTGTGACTCAATTATTATGTAAAAGTGAGACAATCTATGTGCAAATTTAATGCGTATATTATTGATTAAATACAAAGTTATTCACTACTACAAAAAATAGGCTTTAGGTACGATCTTTTAGGCTTTTGGTATGGTTTTTGAACTGTACTAAATATTGGCTTACCAAAAATAAAACATTTTCTTGGTACGGATTGGTACGATATTGAAAATGCTCTTTTACCAAATGCTCTTCCAGCAAGGGTCTTCCAAACTAAACTAGCGTTAGTGATGAAAATTATGTTACTAACCATTACTTTTAATTAAAGTGTATCTCATTATAAGATTCTGGCTCGTTTACTAAAATAAAGTTCTTTCAATTTATTTTATTTACAAACGCTAATGTATGCGCGATTATTTCCAAACATTGAAATGTACAAGTGAAATTTCTTTTATTTTGATCCAAACAATGTTCATTGCTGCTATAACCTGACCCAAACACTCCTTATTGCTGCAGTAACCTAATCCAAAAGCGCCTAATTCGCTAATTATTCTAGACTTCATTCCTTACGAGTAACCGCACCTCCTCAGTAACATCGATTCGGCACTAACACTAACTAAATCAGGAGGACGTGATTCCTTTTTAACGGATGGGTGATGTAACACCCGTGAAAATTTCAGGTAATTGAATTACTATTTATATTTACTCATTATTCTATTTTAAGTAAATTTACTTTTATTTTAAGAAAAGTTACCTGCGTACGTCGTAACACATACAATTAATTCAAACCGACACTAAACTATGTCCAGTATACACTTTCTATTTACTTTTGGTTCCTTACAATCCTATTTTAATAGTCCTAATTTAATTTTCCAATTTTACATAAACCTTGCACCATATACGTTTTACGCAATTTAAATATACGTTTTTAGGTTTTAACCACGTTTAAACCCTTCGATGAACTCACCACTCATCTAAGCTACTAAAATAGGTTATGATAACAAGTTTTCACTTTTTCTATTTTTTACATTTTATTACTACCTGGTTTTACATTTCGCGTCTTAAAAACCTCACGTTTGCAATTACCGGGAGCAAACTACACATTGTAACTCACTAGTAATCAAATCTACACAACAAAACCTGTTGTTATAAATAATGCCTAAAAATTTTATTAACATGTATCGATATCTCTATGTTTTGGTAATCAGAAAACGTAAACTCATTGAACTATAAATTATGATGTAAACAAGTATTTAGTCATAAATATTCATTTCAACATCCAAATCACTTATGGTATGAATAAACAAAGTGTCTAATGCATTCTATGATCAAAGGAACATTTTCTTAATCACTAGATTTTATAAAATGTCACAAACATTTTTTATTTTTTAGAAAATCATTTTTGGTATTAAATAAATATAGTAATTAACCATAAATATATGAATTCAAATTTTCAACCAAAAATGGCAAAAATATTTCAGAAAAAAGCTTCCCTACTAAAAGACAAAGCTGAGCAACATTCAAGAGGGGCAGCCCCCTTAATTAACTAGGCGGCCCCCTTAAGGGGAACGACCATGCTCCTGAGGTCCCCAGCTTTGCCTATAAATACTAGGTGATTTCTGCATTTTTTCCTTACCTTTTACACTCTAAACTTTTTGATCTAAATCTCCTTTCCTATTCTCATTAACCCTTTGATTATATAATCATAAGCTTTTGTTTCCAAGTGATTCAAGCTTCAACCTTTTTAGTGCAAGAGAAGAATACTTCAAATCCTTCAAGACAAGAAGTATTATAACTTGGTGTGATCTCTACATCTAAGTTGTTTGTGCATCATCATTTGTATATTATTTATCCATTTGTGTATAAGTTGTGAATATTAGTTAGATAGGTATAAGCATAAGGAATTAGGCTAGTAAGGTGTGAAGGTAGAAACGTTATGAAGAGATTGTGGTGTGTAATTAATATAGGTGTGAAGAAGTTGTGGTGTGATTAACTAGTGCTTAGGTGTGAAGAAGTTGTGAAGTAGTTGTGAAGAAGGTGTGAAGAAGTTGTGGTGTGATAAGTGGTGTGTAAGGTTTTCTCTGCCATAAGGGAGCTTGTTTACATAGTGAATAAAACTCTCGACTTAGGTGCTCGGGGAGTGGAGTAGGGCAAGGAAGGTGTCCTTGTAGCTGAACCACTATAAATCTCTTGTCTCGCGGTTCGATCTTTGCATCTCTCATTCACTACTTTATTAACTTTTTTATTTAGTTTATATACATATATACCTGTTCATATTGTGCAAGAGTAGATTTCACATAAACTAGAATCAACATTTTTTGAAACAAAGTTTTTATAAAATTAAAAAGACGTAAAACTATTCAACCCCCCTTCTAGTTTTCCACAATTGGTAATATCATTGATTTTTCTGGTAGATTCACGTTGGGTATCATTATTTCGGCTTCGTGATTTGGTTAGTGTGAAGAACTTGCATACGTGAGAAGATCTTGTTGATTTCTTGCATGTCACCCGAAAGAACATTATGCACTTCATTGAGAAGGGAAAAAATAGTGTACTCCTAGAGGGATTTATCTAATATTTTGGACATTGGTCGTATGGATTCGTGCCAAGTATGCAGGATACTTGTTGAGGGATTTATTGGGTCGATGAACATTGGTTGGATAGATTCATGCAGGGTATTATTATTCGACTTTATTTATGTGCTTGAAAGTTTATATTAATGAAGAAGACAAAGAAGCATGCCATGTGTACTACAGTATCTACAACAGTTTCCTCTGCTACTTCAAAGTCAAAGTAGTGTTCGGAAAGCCGTTTGTTGAGACTTCTAAGATGAATTATGACCTGTCTCAAGGGATAGTTAGGTTTAAGGATGAGAACGATGAGATAGCTTACCAAATGCCCTATAAGATTGAACAATTTCGTCTTTTATCAAACATCAAAAAGGAACACATGCAAGCGGTCTACTATAGGAATAATGAGGATAGACGTAGAGGAGTAGACAATGTTATGAATAGAATATTTGGTTTTTACAAGGAATGCTTGCAACTAGGTCCGAAATACAAAACTAAAATCGACGATGACCTAGGAACAAGACTTGTAAATAGCCCTTAATCTTGAGTCTAGCTACAAGACTTGTAAATAAAGAAAAGCGCTTCTTGGGAGGCAACCCATGTTTTATTTGTTTTGTTTGATCGTTTGTTTATTTGATTTTATTTGCTTCCGTATGCATGCTTTATTTTTATTGTTTGTGGATCATGATTCATAATAAATTGTGAAAATTCTTTACCTTGTTGTTTGTTTTAACTTCATAAAAAGGTATTTTGCAAAAGCTAAGTGTAAGGGAAATCTAAATTTGTTTTTAAAGAACGGAACTGGACATGAACCACAACAATACTAAATGAACATGTATATTAGTATTTGTTTGAGTCAAATGCATGTATCAAGTCATAATGGTGTTTTGCAGGAATTCCAGGAATTAAGGCGTGAGTTTTTCTAGAAATTTTCCGGAAACTTAACATGAGATTTCTGTCAGAGCACTCTAATGGCGTCAGGATCATAACCTGATGGCGTCAGGTGTAAAAATCTAAAAAAAATTTGCATGTTTTGTTTTTCTTACGGAGTCTTAAAGTTTTTGTTAATTCTTTAGTTTTATATACTCTAGGAAATCTGCAAACATTCATTCCACAAGCATCATATCCTTATATATATATAGATTGCCGCCGATTTTGAGCGAGGTTTGCCATGATTGTTTTCTCAGGTTTAACAGGTTACATTGGACAAGAAGATGATTTATATTTCTGGAGGGAAGCTTTCAACGTTCATTTTCTTGGAGGAGGATTTAACCATGTTATCCATTTATCCACACCGAACGAATCAGGGGAGTATTTGTTTCATTATTTTACCTTCATTACTTTTATAGGCTTTTTATTGAACATTGGGGACAATGTTCAGCTTAAGTGTAAGGGGAGGGTAAATGATGATACCTTAGAAGATGCAATTGCACTTGAGTTTGTTTGTTCAATAGTAGGCTTGTAATAAAACTAAGGGAAACACTTGTTAGGGTAATTTTAGCGCCAAATTTAAATGTTTTACAACATTTAGGAGTGAAGCTTTAGCCTTAATGAGCGTCTTAGAGAATTTCTTGGTGCATAAATTCTCTACACCGTTCTTCCAACATTAGTGCAAGCTTAAGTCACAAGAACGGGGAACTCTACTTCAGTTTCAAGTCTGGTATATCGGGTTTTCTCCATACGTGGTCATTTACTATTAGACAGTGGAAGTGTAAAGAGGTTTACTTAGGGGATTGATCTACAGTGAATTGTTGAAGAGAATTGTCATCGACATCTACTCATGGGGTATTGATTTGTATATTGCTTCCAGTTGATATATTTATGTACACATAGTTATGATGATTCCCAGAGATCATCATCATCATGGAGGGAGAATTGTGTACATTAGGGCTTTTATCAAAGAACTGGAAGCATTCTAAGTGGGTTGAAAATGTCGACGTAACGTTCCCCAAACAAACCCTTGAAGAAGCTACAGATTATCAGTCTATGATCCACTTTACGTTGTGGATGGCATGTTAAGAGACTGAAGACATTTTGGGCAGAGTTGAGAGATACTTCTTCAACAAGCATCAAGGTTATATCAAACAGGTCGTCAGTTTGGGAGGGAGCAAGTTAATTAATGGGATTACTAATTGGGAGGGAGTAATAACCCAATTAGTAAGTGTTTCTATAGCAGTTGATTCTCACCAGATCCATTTAAGTCAAAGGTTGTTCTTCTCACAAGATTTCAAGTACATGTGCATAAAATGTGTTGCTGATTCTAAGGTATCAAAACCAGCAAGGGGAAAGGAGACATACATCTAAATGCATAATGAGTACATGTGATGAACTTAATACTTCGTCTTAATTGAAGTTATACCGGGGAGACAAATGTCACAACCGCAGAGATAATTAGTGTCTTAACTCGTAGCTTTTGGTGTATCATTCCGACTATGTGGGGGAAGTGGTCTCTTGATACTTGTGGTATGTATTACTTCAGCTTTCAGTGGGAAGAAATATGAGAAGAACAATTGGAGCGTGAGATGATATTGCTTATCGACATCTTTATATGAGTTGATATTATTTATGGTAAAGAGGTTCTCGTTAATGCTTCATGTACACCATGTTATGCTGATTCCGATGAGATCGCAACCATCAGGGGAGAGATTTGTGTACATCAAGGACGCGCAACAAGTTCACGTGATCGGGCTTAATCATATATTCCGGAGGTGATATCCGCAGAGATGATCAGTGCTTCAACCTGTTACTTTGGTGTCATCGTTTCTTCTTGTGTTGGATACATGCGTACAATATGGATTGAGTTGGTATGTGTAAGATAACTGGAAAGCATTTGGTGAAATCAAGATGTTGATATCTTATTCCCCCGGATAGACAACTGCTCCAAACCGCAAAGTAATGTGAACATCGGGGACGTACAACAGGGTCATGTGATCGGGCTTCATCATACATTCCGGGATTGATAACCGCAGAGATGATCCGTGGTTCACCCTGTTACTTCGGTGTTATCGTTTTCTTCGGGTTTCTGAGCTTCATCCAATGAGACTTTTTGCGTCACTTCAACGTCCTGGGGGAAGTGGTCTCATGTAGGTGATTGTCGGTTTGGGGGGAAGCTACCAAAGCTTCACATTGAGGAGGCAATAAAAACTTTCAGAAATTTGGTGGGTGTCTAGCGATTAACTCAGTTGTGAGATTCTAGTGATTTGTTAACTACTTGTGTTTGGTGAATTGTTGTGACTTAAGTCATTTTTATTAGTCCGATTGTAATTTGACGTTGTGAGTTAATCTTTACGACTTGACTTATTACGATCAGATCTATTGTAACTTGACTTGTCGCGACTTGACACTTAATGCTAATTGTCACTTATCCAAGATCTCTCTCTAAGTTTAACTCGCATATTACATCTTTCGGTTTCTTTTGTTGACTTTAGTAAAATCCCCGGAGAGAATCGATCTCTCGGTTTAAGTCACAAGAGTTGTAAAATCCCGTTTAAGATTATATCATGGCATCTACCGCTTCAGACGACTATTCAGGAGCCTCGAATGCTTTGGTGGTGAAAGTTTAAGAGATGTTGACTACTGATTTCTACAACTAGCTGAACGATACTATCATTCTGGTACTCATGTCAACATCTTCTTAAACTAATTTGTATCCTTTGTACATATATTATACTAAATTGTAAATAGAAAAATATAAAACCTATAAAAACCATAAAAATCTGAAAAATCATAAAAAATCCAAAAATATTCTTCTCTCGACATGTCTCTTGTGTAATCAATATTATGTACGTTTTGATAAATGTCATTCAATAATGACACGGAATCATACATATGCTTGAGCAAGAGTTTTTCGGTTTCAAATAATGTTTTTTCTAAAACATGTCGTATCTGAAAATATTCTTCAAAAACTATGGCTTACAGTCATTTCAGGCTGTAACCCGGACTAAAAATAATGGCTTGCTATTACTTCAGATAGCAACCCGTTTTTCAAAATGGGGAAAACACGTCGCCAAAAAGACGGTTGTTCCTTTTACCGGGTGCAGTTCACCTGGGCATGGATTACTTTATATCCATGTTTCCTCGATCTAATGTACGCTTTAGTGCATTATTTCTTGATAAAGAAGAGAAATCCTCTTTCTATCGCCAAATATTTTCCCTTCTATGATTTTTCCGGAAAATATTTGTGCAAAACTTGGTGGTACCATGACATTTTGATTGAAAATCAAATTGAACTGAAAATTTTGATAAAATTTTTCACTCAATCAATTACATCATTTACTTAAGCTTTAACATCCGTCATTGATTGAGGGGGAGAGTTATTTCTCAAAATTTTATGTATCATCAAAACTCTCCACACTTTGTACAAAAACCTTGCAACAAAACGATTTGTGATGGTTATGTGTCAGAATGAGAACATTTTCAAAGAGTTTTCGCTAAAACTTCAAATCTTTTGCAAACTCATCAAATCTGACACATAACAACCTCCCTCACAGATTGAGGGGGAGCATGGAAAAAGTTCCTTGTATCAGAAAATATTAAAATTATCCGCATTTCTCTCCCAAATGTTTCCTAACTTATTTAAATCAATTGAGATAAAAAATCTCGAAAGATTTGAAATTTTTGATCGAGGGAGAGAATGTGATTTAAATATGAAATCTGATAATCAAAAGTGATCTTTTGGACTCAATAAATAGGCTCCCACATATGTGCTACACACTTTCGAACATCGATGCACAAATTGAGGGGGAGCAAAAGGCGTTTGTGGAAGTTACCAAAGACCGACCATTTATCTTTATGCATGTGGTTATAAGGATGGATAAGGTTAGGTATGAGTCCCCATGATCCACCAGAACCGGACGGATCTTCCCAGGGACAATCCTCTAGATAGATTAGAAGTCCTTAGGAATGTTTGAAAAAAGGAGAAAAGTGAGAAAGGGAAGAGTGCGGACTGAGATAGAGCTAGGACTGGAACAAACCTAACAAGGTTCTAGTGGTGAAGTCTCGGTAAGCACTGAAGGGGTTGAAGAATGAAAAATAAATTAAAAGAGAAAGGGTGAAAAGAAGCAGCCCTCCATATATTCAACCTTAGGGTAGAAACCGGGTTCAATTCATAATCTACTGGCGGTTACTAAGGTAACATTGGTATTGAAGGCAAGACGTCATGGACCCAGTGACGCACTGCACTAAACTTCCCAACCACTCAAGTTCTCTTAAAAGAGCTTGTCTCATTCTCACGGGGACCCCTATGCAATGTATCGACCGCTCATTGCGAGATATGTTGATACCTAAAACAGGAGACGCCTCCCTAGTCTCCAGGAGTGGATCAAAACGGACTATTGAGTCTGGAGCCAAAGAGATCATCCATAAATCTCGATAGGACACATTCCAAATATGCTTATTGTTTCACACAATGTGGTATTCCTAGAACATCCGAGTAATGTGAAAATATTCACAATGACGATGGAAATCCTTCTAGAGCGAACATCTCTCAAGCTCTTGGTAGGTGACATGTGAGATCCATCATGGATCAATGATCAAGTGACAACTAGAAAGCAACGATGGTGCGATTCAAAATTGAATGAAACTTGTTCCAGGATATGGATTGACGGATACTTTTGCTAGAACCTTTCAATGTACTTTCAAACTAACTTTTCGAGCACATTGATTGTGTATAATCTTTCAAACAAAAGTATTTTTTGATGGAAATGTGATTCAAAGTATAAAACTCTTGTCGTGTCTCAAAAATTTTTATTATATGACACGCGAGTGATTTCTATAAATCAATTTCTCATCAATCCGTGAATACCAATTCACTGATTCACTCTACCATGCTGTCTACTTTGAGACGTTCTGGTATGAGAACCTGCTAAGTATGAAGATTCCGAAGTGGTTTCTTTGGAAAATTCATTACTACAAGCTGGAAATTCCTGTCAATGAGAGTCTTCTTTAAAAGAGACTCTACCTAATCACAGGTCGGTTTTCATAAAACCGGAGGGTAGTCTGTCCTCGCAGAATGAATGACAAAGCCATATTCGTTCTCTATCTTTATTGCTAACTGTTTTATTTCAGGGACACATATAAAGATGGCGTTGATGGCTCCTATCTCCAGCTGAATCGGGTCAATCCATACCTCATGCTCACACATCCTCCTCACTTTCAATGATGAAGAGAGACTTACTACAACGAATGTTGAGAGACTACTAACAACGTTTCCGCAACTCTGATGAAAAGTCTCCTGATCCGCAAACATTAATGTAAAGTCTCCTGATCCAGAAGGGTGTGAGCATGATGGTCCTAAAGTCACCACATCACATAAAGGCAATACTATTGTGGATGAGCTTGGAGATTTACTGTGGATGATGATCTCAAAGAAGATCAAAGATCACACATTCCAAAGGAATCTCAAATCAAAAGATCATTGCTTGAAGTACAAAGTGTGCTGAAAAAAGTATCAGAACCTACGAGCTACAAGATCAAAAGAATGCTTGAAGAACAAAGAGCTTAATTTCCAAGGTGACCTCGCTTAAGGGGAGATTGTTAGGAATACGAATATTCCTATAAAAGACTCGGTCACCTAAATGATGTAATAGCATTATGATAGCTCGTAGTTAGTTTATTAGTTAGTTAGATATTAGTTTAGTTTAGGTAACATCGTGGAAGAAGGACGGGTCTTTACCCACTGTATGCCTGATCCACAGCCCGGGTGGGGGCGTTTTTATCTTTTTTGCAGGAAACTATAAATACCCCTCTCCACATGTGGAGAGGGTCGGTGCTTCCTGTCTTTCAATCTAACCTTCTCATTTTTCTCTCATCTCTTTCTCTCTCTAGAAACACCCAACTCACTTTCTCTCTCTAAACTATCTTCTCTTCATCTTTCTTTCTTTAATTCGATCCAAATCACAAGAACCATAGTTGCTTGTGTATTTGAATATCTTACATAAAATATAAATTATAATACTTATATTTTATTAAAAACCCTTAGGTTTTGTAAAGTTAACACATTAACCCCCTATCGGCATAACTTTACACCGTTAGTCCAAAACGATTTATAATTTCATTTCTAATCCAAAACTATTTTATATTTACATTTTATACCCAAAACTTTCTAGATTTACAGTTTTCATCACAAAAAATGTCAAAATGACAGTTTTCCCTTAAACTTTTCATATTTACAGTTTTAGTCCCTCGGTTAAGAATTTTTGCAAATTTAGTCTAAATTTCATCAACATGAAAACTTAACATTTTTATTTTCTAAATAAGTTGGAAATAGCTTATTTAAGCTGTGAAACAGCTTATTTGACCAAAAGAGCTTATTTTGAGTTAAATGGGCCTTTAACGAGCTAATAACTAGGCCCGTTAAGGTTTTTAAAATCATTGGGCTTGGGAAACTATTGGGCTTAGCTTTGGGCTCATACTTAGACTCTAAAAACTTTGAAAAATATTTGGTATGATTAGCTTATTCCATGAGCTTATTTTCAGCTTAATGGGCTTAAAGGCTCAATCGTGGGTTTTAAGTTTTAAGAAAACGTTACGAGCTTTAGGGTTAACTGAGGGATCATGTGAGGGGTATAGGAGTGAGTAATTTACGTGTCTCGTTAGTTTATCATGGAAACTAATAGGTTACACTTTAGAAACAACACGTTATGTGTCTCGTTTAGGAAATACGTGGCCAAAGCATGTGTCGACCAAACTAGTTTAAAACAATTTTCAGTTTCTAAAATTTTCTAAGTGTTGGGGTTGAAATCGTATGGGACAAGGGGACTTAGTAACGTGTCTATAGGAGTGCTTATATGTTATTATTAGCGCTAAATGTTTTACTAAACTTAGTTTCTTATGTGTTATACTTATGGTTTCGCTAATAATATATATATGTTATAACTATAAATAACAAGAAAAACAAGACAAGTAAATGTGTCGTGTATAAAAGTAAGTCATGTGAGAAAATGAAATGAAATAAGTTGCTCACCTCATCAAGTATGGTGGAGTAGAAACGAGTCGTAGGAGTTGAAAATGACCAAGAAAACAATGCTACACGATTCTTGTAACGCCAAAGAGTTAGGATATGGATTTGGTTATACCCTTTCTTGGTTCGAAATTCTATTAACTTGACCAAAGCTATACGCACCCACAAGGACCTTAAGAACTTAGAAAAACTTGTGTGGGTGATTGTTTTAAGTATGCATGGGTTCGGATACATGCATGCACGTATATATATATATAGACGGTTTGAAAACGTGTGGATTGTGTCCCTTGGTGACCAAGGTCAATGTGGTACGAGTAATATGGTAAGAATAGTGGTGCAAATAGTTTTGTGACGATTGTGCATCGTCCTTGTGTGTATACGAGCAAGAGGAAGGAAACAAAGTTTCCATGCTTTGCGTTTGGTTCAAATACTTGGTCACTAAGGTTTGTATAATTAGTATGAAGTCAAAGAGGGATGAATAGGAGGTTTGGTGGATATATCGTCCTTGTGGAGTCCCTGCCGAGAAGAACAAAATAAGAAACCATGGTTGCGTTTGGTTTTTCCTTGGTAACAATGGGAAGGTCAATCCCTTTTAATGCATTTGAAAAATGAGTTTGCTTATGATCTCCTTGGAAGCCAAGTGTAGGAATAGGGAAGTTGGTATCAACATTCGTCCTTGTGGAGATGTTAACGAGAGGAAGGGAACAAAACAACATAATATTTGTTTGTCTTGGCTTTGTTTGTGATTACTAGGTAGGCAAGGGTTAAGTAACACATGTTATATTTGTGGTGAAGTCGTTTGGAGTAGTATAGGAGTGGTACGAGACATTATGGCTAGGACAGATAGGGTTTTAGGATTTTTAAAATGGATGAATTCGAGCTGAGCTTTGATCATTTTTGAACGAGTAAACATACACGACATCTAAAATGGTTTGGTTCCTATGATTCTCAGTTGGATGGGCACACAAGATAGGTAAAAAATATGTATAGGTCGTGTGGAAAATTTAGGAGAAAACGAGGCAAAGTAATCGGGGTTTAGGACGAGTTTTTGAAATACTTATAAGGGTTTAGTGGGCTTATATGTGAGTTGGGCTTGTGTCATGGACTGGGCTAGACAAAAGGAAAGAAAAGAAAGAAAAATAAAAGGGTCCGTTTGGGTGTGTGGTGTGTAGCAGAATTGGGCCGAGGCCCAATGAGATTTACAGGCCCAATTGTTTTGTCTCGAAAGTCGTGTCGAAGTTAGGAGTAGTTACGGAGTGTTCATGAAAATTTTCGTGAGCTCAGGAATCTATTGGGACGTATTTGGTTAGTTATATATATATATATATATATATATATATATATATATATATATATATATATATATATATATATATATATAATTATTACGTTACTTAATAAACGTTAATTATAAAAATTATTTCGCGATACTTAGACTATCTAGGTTCGTGTGTAAGTGCGTTCCAAGGTAAACGGTGATCACAAACGACATTGTGATTGTAAAAGTGTATCTCGACTAACAAACAAAAATTTTGTTATCGGTAAAAAGGGTTTTTATTTATCGTAATGATTCGTAAATCATGAGTTTGCATTTACTATTTAGGAGGGAAAATTACGGGTGGTTACAGTACATACCCCATACTGTGAATTCCGTCCTAGAATTCAAGCAGAAACGATTGTCGGTGATGCCTAGGAGAAGATGTGTGGGTATTTGTTGCGGATTTGGTCTTCGCGTTCCCATGTGTCTCCGGTCCTCACTTCGAGTCCCAGCGAACTTTAACAATGGGGTTGCGGTGGTGTTATAGTTGTTTGACCTCCCTATCCATGATGTCCACGGGTTCTTCCGTAAAGACAAGATTGTCGTCGAGCTGAATCTCTTTCCAATGGATAACAAGAGATTCATCGGACAAGCATTTATTTAGGTTTGATACATGGAAGGTGTCGTGCACTCGGTTAAGTTCTATGGGTAGTTCTAGTTTGTAAGCAACCGGTCCTATCCTTTCTAGGATCCTAAAGGGACCAATACACCTAGGGTTTAGTTTTCCATGTTTTCCGAAACGTATCATTCCTTTCCAAGGATATACCTTTAACATGACCATGTCTCCTAATTGGAATTCCATGGGTTTTCGTCTTACGTCAGCATAACTCTTCTGCCTGTCTCTGGCAGCTTGCAGACGCTGCATGATCTTTACTATCTTTTCTGTTGTCTCATGAACGAGATCAGGCCCAGTAAGTCGTGTCTCTCCAACTTCGGCCCAACAGATAGGTGATCTGCACTTTCGACCGTAAAGTGCTTAGAAGGGTGCTGCCTTAATACTGGCGTGGAAGCTATTGTTGTGGGAAAACTCGGCCAAGGGTAGGTGTCTATCCCAACCTTTTCCGAAGTCGATAGCGCATGCTCGTAGCATGTCTTCTAAGGTTTGGATGGTTCTCTCACTCTGTCCTTTGGTTTGGGGGTGATAATCCGTGCTCATATCTAATTTGGTTCACAAGGCTTTTTGCAAAGTCTTCCAAAAATGAGAGGTGAAACGGCTATCTCGGTGAGAGATGATTGAAATAGGAACTCCATGTCGTGACACTATTTCTTTGAGGTATAACTGCGTGAGCGTACTCATCTCGTTAGTTTCTTTGATCGGTAGGAAGTGAGTGGATTAGGTTAGACGATCTACAGTGACCCAGATGGTGTCTAAACCGGTTGAGGTTTTGGGTAGTTTGGTGATGAAGTCCATGGTAATACATTCCCATTTCCATTCGGGTATCTCGGGTTGGGTTAGTAATCCTGAAGGTTTTTGGTATTCTGCCTTTACTCGTGAACAAGTCAAACATTTCCTGACAAACTCAGTACTGTCGGCTTTCATGTTTGGCCACCAGTAAAGTTTCTTTAGGTCGTGGTACATTTTGTCAGAACCTGGGTGGATGGAGTATTTAGACTTGTAAGATTCATGCATGATGAGGTCTCTTATACCTCCATAGAGAGGAATCCAACTTCTCTCTTTGAAACAGAGCAAAACCGTTGGGGTTTTCTGGCATGCCATAAATCTTTTCCTTTGGTCGGTTGGTTTACTTAAGGGCTTCGGTTTGTCCGTTGAGTATTTGGGAAGGAAGAGGTGAAGAGATGGTTATTCCTAATGATATAACCCTAAGAGGTTTAAGTCGTTCCTTCTGACGTAAGGCATCTGCCACTACGTTGGCTTTACCGGGGTGATAACGGATTTCATAGTCGTAGTCACTAAGTAATTCTAACCATCTATATTGTCTCATGTTTAGTTCCTTATGGTCTAAGATGTGTTGGAGGCTTTTGTGGTTGGTGTATACGGTGCATTGTATGCCATACATGTAGTGTCTCCTTAACTTAAGGACGAATACTATGGCTCCTAGTTCTAGGTCGTGGGTTGTATAGTTCTCCTCGTGTTTCTTAAGTTGTCGTGAGGCGTAAGCTATCACTTTGTTTCGCTGCATCAATACTGCTCCTAAACCATGATACGAAGCATTACAGTAAACCACGAAGTCCTCACTTCCTTCGGGTAATGCCAATATTGGTGCTTTACAAAGCTTTCGCTATAGGAGACGGAAGGCTGAGTCGTGTTTTTCTTCCCAAACAAATTTCTTGTTCTTCTGAGTCAGTTCGTTCAAGGGCTTCGAGATTTTTGAAAATCCTTCAATGAACCTCCTGTAGTAGCCGGCAAGACCCAAGAATTGGCGAATCTCGGTGGGGTTGGTTGGAGATGCCCAATCTTTCACGGCTTCAATCTTGGCGGGGTCTACATGAATACTTGACTATTGACAATATGACCAAGAAATTGTACGGTGCGGTTCCAGAAATCGCATTTCGAGAATTTGGCATATAATCGCTCTCACCTGAGTAATTCCATGATTGTCCTCAGATGGATTGCATGTTCGTTCTCGTTGCGGGAGTAGATTAGGATGTCGTCGATGAACACAATTACAAATTTGTCCAAGTAAGGTTTGCATACTCGGTTCATGAGATCCATGAACAAAGCAAGTGCAAGGATTAACCAAATGGCATTACTTGGAACTCGAAGTGTCCGTAATAGGTTCTGAAGACGGTTTTGGGAATATCCTCTTCCCGGACTCTAAGTTGGTGTTAACCTAAACGTAGGTCGATCTTTGAGTATACACTCGATCCTTGCAACTAATCAAACAAGTTGTTGATCCTGGGTAATGGATATCGATTCTTTACTGTGAGTTTGTTCAATTCCCGGTAATCGATACAAGTTCTGAACGACCCATCTTTCTTCTTAACAAATAAGACTGGAGCTCCCCAAGGTAATGAACTTGGTCGGATAAAACCATTATCTGACAATTCTTTCAGTTGCTCAGATAGTTCCTTTAGTTCTGAT
Organism: Artemisia argyi; assembly: GCA_030686995.1. Lineage (NCBI taxonomy): Eukaryota > Viridiplantae > Streptophyta > Magnoliopsida > Asterales > Asteraceae > Artemisia > Artemisia argyi. The sequence goes on along the minus strand of CM060687.1, from coordinate 102,449,266 downwards.
GACGCTAGTCTGTAGGGTGCTTTTGCAACTGGTGCCGCTCCAGGCACAAGTTTGATTTGGAATTCCACCTGACGCTCAGGTGGAAGACCGGGCAAGTCTTCGGGGAATACGTCATGAAATTCTTTGACGACCGGAACATCTTCAAGTCGTCTCTCTTTCGACATGTCCTCCATTATATGAACCATGAATGCTTGACATCCTTCGTTCATGTACTTGACTACTCGGACATACGAGATGATTCCGTATCGAGTCTTATTCAGGTCGCCGTGAACGATGAGGGTTTCGTCATGGAGAGGGATATGGATAGTTTTCTGGTCACAGAGAATCCTCGCATGATGTCTGGACAACTAATCCATACCAATGACGGCGTCGAAGCTACCGAGGGGGATAGGCATAAGGTCGATGGGGAAAGGTTTGTCTTGCAAGATTATAGTGCAATCTCGCAAGACGACGTCGGTGTTTATTAGGTTTCCGCTGGCCATTTCAACTTCAAAGGAGGTGTTTAGCTTAGAGGGCTCTACGTTAAGTAAGGGGGCTAATATATGGACACAAAACTCCTATCTGCTCAGGAATCGAATAAAATCCTAGCACTATGTTGGTTTATTAAGAACGTACCCGTAACAACGTCGGGCTTTGACGGAGCATCCTCTTCTTTGATCACGTAAGGTCTTCCTCGAGCAACGTTCTTCTGGCCATTTCCTTTTGGGCAGCGGTTCCTAAAATGTCCTATTTCTCCACAAGTGTAACAGGCTGGGGCTATGGGTTGAAGATTGCTTCCAATAGCTGGACTCCTGCAATCCTTGGCTTGGTGTCCTATTTTCTCGCATCCAATGCACTTGGTGGTGCATGGTCCATTGTGGTGTAGTTTACATCTATTACACTAAGGTTTTAGGCCTTGGTATTCTTTGCTATCCGTAGCAGTGTAAGCTTTAACAGCTTATTGTTTTTGGTTTTGCCGGTTGTGGCGGTTGTTTCGGTTGTGGAGGTAAGGGTTAATATTTTTGTTATTAGGGTTGTTGTTGGAGTTAGGGCTGGAGTTAGGGTTGGAGTTGGAATGAGTAGTCCTCTTGTCATCGAGTTTCCTCTTGAGTTCGTTGCTACACTTGACCTCTCGGTCAAGGAGTTTCTGTGCAAGTTAGATTGCAACTTCTAAAGAGGTGGAGTTTGATGAGGTAACGTCACCCTCAATACTCCGAGGAAGTCCTTCAACGTACTTTTCTAGAGTCTTCTCGAGGTCGGGTACAACCGTAGGACATAATACCATGAGTTCTTGGAATCGGCGGTTATAGGTTTTGAGATCAACGCCCTTGACTTTTAGCTGGTGGAATTCATCTTCCAATTTCCTCAGTTCAGAACGGGGGCTATACTTTTTCAGTATTTTGGCCTTGAATTCCGCCCATGTGAGTTGATAGGCTGTCGTGGTTCCCATAGTCTGGACTGTGGCATTCCACCAGGATAAGGCGTCTTGCATGAGTGTTCCTGTGGCGAAGGTGACTTTCATGTCGTCGGTACAACCGCTCCTTTGAAAGACAGTCTCAATTCGCTCAAACCGGTGGGCCAGTTCGGTAACACCTTCAGTTCCTTTGTAGATGGTAGGCTGGCAACTCATGAAGTCTTTGTAAGTACATCGGCGATGGGTAGCTGCCACACTCTCTCCAGTGGGCATGCTAGTACCGTTGTTGCGGGCGTTAGCTGCTGCTTGCTCTGCCAAGACTGCATTCACACCATCGGCGATCGCCTTTCGAATATCTTCCGGAGTCATTACGGGTGTGGTGGTTACGGTTTCAGGGGTAGCAGTTGCTCTTCGGGTGCGTGCCATGTTTCTATAAACATGCAAGGAACATAGGTTCAGAGATCTTATAACGCTAGAGTAGTATTATGCGAAGAGTGAGGGAATCGAATATAGTCATCATGTTAAATACAACAATCCGAGCCTATGGAGTATCCTAAGGGGCTCTAAGTGGGTTTTATATAGCATCACGACATGTCTGAATCAAATGGCAACATACATGAGGAACATAAAAGATCTAATTATCCTGCATACATCAACAACATCATGAGACAATATATAAGAGAAAAATGCAATATGAATATAAGAAGCAACCATGGAGAAACATAAATCAATATAAATATAGTACATCCACACAATAGAAGATTAATAACTTGTTCGATAGTTTGTTACAACATATGGATACAAGATTCATTATTAATACAACATTGGTAGTCTAAGAGAACTCTTAGCTATACTAATACATCTCTGATCTATGGTCCTCTAGGTGCACCATCCAGGCGTCGCAGAAGGCTCATAACCATATCCATCAAGATCTTTACTGTCTGATCTCGGGCTCTATCTCTGGCACGGAGATCCTCAATCATGAGTCGGTAAATCAAGACCTGAGAGTTGAGCTGGTCGACTACAAATTCAAGTGCCTCTAACGCTGTCTGCATCGAAGAAACATCATCGCGCAACACAGCCATAGTCTCTCTGACCTCCTCAATCTGAGTATCCATGTGGTCGAAAGCTATCTCCATAGCTAGATGGCCTATGACAAGGTTCTCTACCTCATCTCCAAGAATCTCGACTTGCTCTGAGGGCAAATCATTGAGGATGCCAACGATGTAGTCTAGTCGATCGTCGTGTCGAGCTAGTCGGGCGGCGAGTAGGGGTACAGTGTGGTGAAGGGGTTCTCCGGTGACAGGAAGACTCCTCATGACGATGGCGGATGAGCTCTCTCCTAGTTCAGCGGTGCTAGGGGCTCCTTCCTAGAATCTCCAACGGCGGATGATCGGAAGTATGAAAGACCATCAGCGAGCATCGAATCTCCTGTGAGTCTTGCGATAAGCTGTTGTCTCTAATGCAACGTGGGCGTAAGGATCTGAGGAATAAGGGATCAATTGGCATTCCTTACCACGGGTCGGCAAAGGGTCGCTGTGGGTGGTTGGGGATATAGGCGGGGTAGAGGATGGTAGTGGCACGGTAGTGGTCTGTCGGTAGAAGATAGTAGGGGATGGAATAGAAGATGGCGGTGTAGGTGATGGTGTCCTGGTGTGCTCAGGGGTTGGGAGTGGTATAGCAGAGTCTGTTGGTGCACATACCCTCTTCCGGGCAGTGATCTTACGGACAGCGCCTCCCTCGTGACAGCGGAACAGACAGCCAAAGGGTTCGGGTTCATAGGGTTGAAGTCCTTGAACACGTCTTTGTTGGTGGATCATACCAGTCAGAGAAGATTGAGAAGGGGAAGATGTGGGAGAAGGATTTTCTTAGTCGGATGCATGTAACCACTATTGACGCTGCATATGTCGATCAGTAGCAGGTGACATAGGCATTACTGTACGAGCAAAGTCTGAAGTGGGAGACGTAGGGTCTTCACTTTCTGAGTCAGACGATACTGTGATGGGGTGTGGAGCTGGAGACATAGTACTGTAACAATCCCGAATAGTGATTGTAAGTTAAAATTATAAACGTGTTAGAAACGGAGAGCAATTCAAAGAAATGACCATAAATCTTTGTGTACTGACGCCTAATCGAATCGTTTGGGATTCAGAAGTAAAAGAAATCATTTTATCTACTAATAGTGGACAAATTGGCATATTACCAAATCATGCTCCTATTGCTACAGAAGTAGATATAGGTACTTTGAGAATACGCCATGACCAATGGCTAACGATGGCTTTGATGGGCGGTTTTGCTAGAATAGGTAATAATGAAATCACTGTTTTAGTAAATGATGCAGAGAAAAGTGGTGACATTGATCCACAAGAAGCTCAACAAACTCTTGAAATAGTGGAAGCTGCTTTGAGAAAAGCTGAAGGAAAGAGACAAACAATTTAGGCAAATCTAGCTCTCCGACGGGCTAGGACACGAGTAGAGGCTATCAATGCCATTTCATAACTAGTCGGTGCGTCCGAATAATCATCGATTTATACATCCTGGTTGTTTTATTTGACTTGATTCTGTCGAGTAAATACAATCAAGCGTAATCAGATTTTGATGTAACGAAAAAGAAAATAAATAAAAAGATACAAAATAAATATTACTTAAAAAATTACTTGTTAGATACCATTAACCGTGGTATCTAATAAGTTCTACCTACTACTGGATTTGAACCAATGACTCCCGCCGTATGAAAGCGATAATCTAACCGCTGAGTTAAGTTGGTCATTTAACTTCACAAAGAAAACCAAAAGGGACTCATCCCATCGATAGATTATAAATATCATATTACTTAGAAGCAATACCGATCAATATGATCTTGGATCATGGAATAGTCATCTTGAGAATATTCATCTTGACAATAAATTATCGACATAATAAAATATGTATTACAAGCACTAAGGGATGTAGCTCAGTTGGTAGAGCACCTCGTTTACACGCGCGCCGATGTTTTTCAGGGGAGTGTATCATGCAATCAAAAAATTGATCTTATTGAGAAATCAATGTCTTACTCCATAACTTTGAGGGAAGAGGAGAAAAATAGCCTGACAAGGATTCGGTCAATTTAGGTGCTAAATAGGTGCCAAACAGACCCCCATCATTGATCTGATATATTGATAAGGTGAATACCCAGTCTATTCAATGCTAGGCGGAGTATCAGGGCCTCAAAGAAAATCTCTTTTCGTCCTATGAACTTTAAGGTGTATGAAGTTTCATATTTGATTTTTAAGTAGAGCGATAGAGACTTCATTTCACTTAGGTTAATCTAGGCCACAGGCAGACCTACGCCAAGATAACCCCCCTTGAAAAACTTAGGTAGTGTTCCTGAATCTGAATCCCAAATAATGACTCAGAGCACATGGAGCCATCTCCTTATTTTTCTGTCAAAAATAAAAATGGCGGACTAGCTGATATTTCTATCAGTTAATGAAAGAGCCCAATGCACAAAAAATGTATGTTGGGTCTTTGAAACAGTTCATATCATTTTGATAATAATAAGTTTGATCTGTTTTACCGAGAAGGTCTACGGTTCGATCCCGTATAGCCCTAAAGCCTTATAATATTCAATATTAATATTCAAAAATAAAAAAAATTATCCTTTTTTATTTGAATTTCCTCGTTATTTTTTTAAGTGACTTATTGCTTCATCAAAAGACAATCATTCCTATAAGCCCATCCATGGGAATCGTTTAAAGTATACAAATGGAACCTAACCATACATGGCCTCCGATTATATCTTCCAAATCGTCTACACTAACAATCCATCCTTCCCCCCAAAGGGCGATTTTAGTAAATAACCAAATATGATACTTGGACTAAGCGTCAAGTTGGTGATTTTCTTACATCTCCTCCTCCCGGAGCCCAAGTATCATATACGCCACCAAAATAAAGAGGCTTTAATACTAGAAGAAAAGCACCTACTACCTAACAAGATTAAGTGAATACCTAAAATTGTTGTCATTTTATTTCTATCTTTCCATACATAACCGAAGAATGGAAAAGATTCTACAAGCGTCTCAGGCCCTAAAAGTGCTTGATAAATACCGCCAAAAGCCCAATACTATAGAGGAAATTAAATGAAGTACTCCAGATACAAAGTATGGAAACGTATCTATAACTTCCCCACCAGGACCTACCCCCAACCTAGAGTAGCTGGTGAGGAAGTAAAATTAATCATTGTTCATGCATAGGCTTCTCTGGTACAAAATGAGTGATGAGGCGAAAAATGAACCACTTTTAGGGGGTCATTTAAGCCCGAATCCGAATTTATTTGATCAAATATTGCCCTAAATCGTTCCTTTTGTGATTTTAGGTACTTTGGGAGAGAAATCTGGAAAAGGAAGCAATTCGGACGTTTTTGGAGCATAAAAGTGAAGAAAACGCCAAAGTCTTAATTTTCCATGCTGGGAACAGTAGGTGACGGCGTCAAGAGCAAAACCTTGACGGCGTCAAGAGCAAATCTCATGAATTTCCATGACGACCCAGAACGGATTTGACGGCGTCACGTAGGAAGGGCGTCAAGAGTAAAAGAGTCATGACGGCCTGGAAGTGTTTAAGTCTTGACGGCGTCAGAAGTGGATCTAGGCAGTCTGAGGAGAGTTTTGGCGGCGAGGTGACGGCGTCACATTGTTTGTCTTGACACCGTCATACCTGTTTTTCTATATATAGTTTTCTAATTTTCACACATTAAAGAGAGAGAAGTTTTTGGGGAGAAACCCTAAGTACGATTTTGGTGTAACTTTACAGGTTTTTCAAGGGTTCCAACCCCTTGATACCTTGCATGATTAATTAAGATAAGTGTTCTTCTAATTCAATCAATATGTCTATGTGTTGGTTGTCTATATCTTGTTCTTGTCTTAATTCTATCATGCTAGGCTAGATCTATCTTGTGTTTGCTTAGATCTAATGAAACCTAGATATTGATTATGTGTTGATTACTTGTTTATTCTTGTCTTGGATGAATGATTTATATGTTAGGCTTAAGAAAACTGGCAGATCTCCAAATGGTAACATGCTTGAACGTTTTAAGAAACATGAACCGAGGCGCACTAGGTCTTTATTGGTTGTATTTAATGCATGAGCCACTGTTTACAATCCCTATAGTTGTGCTGGGCATGGTGTAGGAGGAGATAAAAGCTCATAGAATTGGGGAGTTATGTGTGCCACCCCATGAATGGTATTAAGGAATACGATCCGTCATCCATGCAATTATAACAAGTAATTAACGTGTAAAAGATGTCTAGGGAGTAGTGAAATCTAAGTAAACACATTTTCTCCAATTACTGCTCACAACTTTAGTTTAATTAGTTTATTTTCATTTTTTAGTATTTTATTTTGATTGCATCTTAGTATTGGGTTAGTTGAATAGCAACTAATTCCGCCCAAATCCTTCAAACCCCGAGATTTTACTTGCTTTCATAAAAATATAAAAACAAAAAAATAATCATCCCTCACCTTTAGAACTAGTATTTAGGCTTTCTAATCCTAGCGACACTATTCCTAAGCTGAACGATCAATCCCCCGGTACTTGTCACAATACTATACTACAACGATCAGGTACACTGCCTGGTGGGGGTTGTAAGCTTCTCGAGAGGTAAAGCCTGTTGCGATTCCCACGCATCAAGTTTTTGGCGCCGCAGCCCGGGGAAAAGTTATTGTCTAGGTTAGAATTTCTTTTTAATAGGTCTACTTGCTAGATTCCTTTCTAGTAAGATTTTATTTTTATTTGTAGGTCTTCTTTAGTCTATCTTATTTCTTCGTGCCTTTGTTCGTAACTCTTTACCATCCGACATCATGGAAGGTGGTAACATCTTTGAACCCGTCATCCCACCACAACAAAACCCACCATTAGAACCCCTTAGGCCCCGAACCTTAGGAGAGTATTCCCGACCTAGCCACCAAGGCTACTGAAACACCATTGAGCTCACCGGAGCCAATGTGACCCCCTTGCGATCCGACACCATCCGGTTGGTGCAAAGCGGATGTGCATTCCATGGACTTCGTTCCGAATATCCAAACCAACATCTTAAGGACTTCCTCAAAATCGTAGATTCCATAGACCTAGATGTTGCAACTAGAGAGACTACCCGTTTACGCCTATTCTAATTCTCTCTACGGGATCAAGCTAGTCAATGGCTTGAGCGTTTACCCGCGGGATCCATCACCACATGGGATGATCTCACCACTCGTTTCCTTGCTCAATTTTTCCCACCGGGGAGAACTACTAAGCTTAGGAATGACATCTTGATGTTCCAACAACGTCAAAATGAATCTCTTTATGAAGCATGGACTCGTTTCAAGGACTTACTCCAAAAAGTCCCTCATCATGGCATAGATCTTTGGCTCCAGGTCCAAATTTTTTATGACCATATCGACATCTCCACGAGGCGGGCCATTGACCAATCGGCCGGTGGTAAGCTACGTGATCTAAGTGCGGAACAATCATGGGAACTCATAGAAGATCTTGCTCTCTATGACAACGAAAGTTGGAACGATCCCCGTGACTTGAACAAAACGGTCAAGGAAATATCTTTTCCTTCGAACAATTCTAGCACTCCCGACCGTAGGATCATGGAACTTGAAGGTCGAGTCAAGTCTCTCATGAAATCTTACGAAGCTCCAAAATCCTCAAGCAAAGTAAGCAGAATCACTTCCACATGTAAATTATGTAATGGCCCTCACGAGACGCATAACTGCACAGAGCTTCCAAAACATGCTTATAACGAATTCACATCGTCACACGTGGGACGAGGCCCTCCTGATGAGGCCTATGAAGCATGGAAGGATAAACCTAATTTCAGAGGATACCAAACGCGGAGCGTATCCTTCAATGACTCCTCACCCCTCACTTGGTCCGAGCATTTTCCCTCACAAAGCACTCCTAGGCAGAGCTGTGAAGACGCCTTGTGAAAGTTCATTCTATCTCAAGAATTACAACTCTCCACGCTCGAGGCTAAATTTAGACAACAGCAGGCCGATGTGAATAACAAGATTTGTAATCTGTTAACTGCTATCAAAGAGCATGTTGTCAATAAACCTATTCGCGTTGATGAGGTCAAATCTGTTACCGTCATGAGTCCACCAACCTCCCCTGTGAAAATAAAAAGTCCGAGCAAGTTATTCAAACATCTATCTCCTAATGGAAAAGAACCTGTCAAACCCCTAGGACCAATCCACTTCGTAAACACCATCACCACGATATCTACTTCAACATCCAACCCAACCCAACAACAAACTAACAAATTCAGTTGGACAGCTAAAGATGAGACCTCAAGGGTTGACCATGATTCAGCAAGAAAATCTACCAACTCACCCGAGCAATACACCGCGCAGGAATCCGGCAAACCGGATGAAGGGAAAGAGAAATCGGAAGAGCATGGGAGAAACCCAACCATTTTGGGTAAATCTATTATAGAAGAACCCGTGAGAAAAATGGAGAATGTTATTAGTGGGAGTAGCGATAGGACTAAGGAAAATAACCATAAAGTTTTCAAGATCTCCTGCACCATTAAGGAAAAGCTCCTAACCGAGAGTCACTTAGATCCTAGCTCCCCAGTCAACCTAATCCCCCTTTCCTTATACCATGAGACTTTCCCAAAACGCATTGCGTGCGAAAGGGTAATGAATAATTTGTCAATCAGGATCGGAGAGCTTGTTTACAATACTAACCTCGCCGTGGTCAATGATATAGACCCTCTCACCAATCAACCGTTAACCAACCTTGTTCTGGGGAATACATTTATCAATGAATCAGGAGTAATCCTTGACGAGATGGATGGAAGTGTAATGTTCACCAATGGTGTTAAAAAGGTGATTTTTCGTGGGGGAAATGAAGAGGTTTACGAATATCGTCCATCCCTTGAGGGGAATCTATTCGGATACAGGAATGGAGAGTCGGGGAAGATAAGGAGGCGTGATCCGAATAATCTCAAAATTCCATGCATGATCGGTCACAAGCATTTTGATAACGTCTACATCAACATATTCATGCCTAAGAATGTTATGTCCCTGTTCCATTACAACAATATCTGCAGATGGGGAATGATTTACAAAGGAGAGAAAGTGGTTGGTAAAGATCATGAAATCCAGGTGTTCGATGGAAACATGGCATTTACTATGGAATTCACAATTGTGGATAACATAGAAGACTATGTCGACCCCAGGTTATCACAAGTAGTTTTGGGAGCACCCTTCTGTGAAATCACTAATTTAATAGTGGATGACTTGAACGGAATCATGACCTTCACTGATGGGATTAGGAGGATTTCATACCAAACGCCATATAAGAGAAAAGACCTTAAGGAAATCGACTGTGACGGGCTTGATAAGATGAGCTCCCAACTTATCTTGTGTGATGAAGACGTTAGAAGAGGATGTGAGAACATTACTGATTTATCTTGTGGATTCTTTAAGGATGTTGGCAAGCTTGATTCTAAGTATCGAAAAGATGTCTTCGAGTTCGAAGACCCGAAGTACTTGAACTATGAAAGCGATACTGATTTAGAAGACGACCTAGAGAATGGAACCAATGATGAGATCACATAGTAACCCATGACCTTGAGTCTAGCTACAAGACTCGTAAATAAAGAAAAGCGCTTCTTGGGAGGCAACCCATGTTTTGTGTGATTTTATTTGTTTGTTTGTTATTTGCTTCCGTATGCATGTTTAATTTTTATTGTTGGTTGATCATGTTTCTAAACTAAATAGTAGAAATACTTTAATTTGTTGTTTGGCCTGGTCTTAACTCCACCTAAAGGTATTTTTGCAAAAGATAAGTGTAAGGGGAAACCCCAAATATGTTTTTAAGAAACAAACCGATCATGATTCTCCACAATAATAAATGAACATGTGTATTCGTATTTGTTAGAGTCAAATGCTTGTATTGAGTCATAATGAAGTTTTGCAGGATTTTCCAGGAAGTAGGACCAAGTTTTTCCAGAAATTTTCCGGAAACTTAACATAAGGATTTCTGCAGGTCAATTCTGACGGCGTCAGGGGTTTACTCTTGACGGCGTCAGGAGTTAAAATCTGGAAATTTTACCGGTTTTGTTTTTCTAATGGAGTCTTATGGTTTTTGTGAATTATTAAGTTTTATAATCTCCAGGAGATCTGCAAACTTCATTCCACAAGCATTATATCTTATCTTGTTTTCTAGGATTTAGAAACTTATATAGGATGCCGCCGATTTTACGCGAGGTTGTCTTGTCTATTTTGTCAGGTTTTACAGGTTATGTATGACAAGAAGATGATTTATATTTTGGAAGGGAAGCTTTGATTGTTCATTTTCTTGGAAGAAGATTTAACCTAGCCATCCTATTATCCATACCGAGCGAATCAGTGGAGTATTTGATTTCATTCTCTTTACTTTTTCACTTTTACATTCTTTACTTGAACATTGGGGACAATGTTCATCTTAAGTGTAAGGGGAGGGTAAAAAGATGATACCTTACATATGCACTTTCGCTTGAGTTTGCTTTGTTTAATGGTAGATGTGTAATAAAACTATGAGAAATACTTGTTAGTGCAATTTTAGCGCCAAATTTAAATTTTTTTTACAACATTTAGGAGTGAAACTTTAGCCATAGCAAGCGTCTCATGGATAGGAGATTGTATGACTAGCACATAACCGTATATTCAGAAAAAAAATTTCCACCCAAATATGTGAGGTTCGCCTTTAGATTTGATAGGAAAAGCATTCACTATTATTGCTTATGAGTGTACCGGTAGCATTTAGATTCTAGAACTTGCGTTAGTGATGCATCCCGAGACCGCTAGTGAGACTACATTCGTGTGGAAGGATTTACTACATGATAAGAGGCATTAGGATTACCCTTGTGTTAAACCCGTATTATAATTACTTGACCATTTAAGTCATATTACTTGGCTAGTTAAGTCAACTAATTTTTCCCACACCCTTAGCGTTGTACTCATTTTTAGTACACGAAACCCCTAGTACACCCCTCCGAGCCTATCTTTTCGTTTCTAACTTTAAGCATCTTACTTAAAGGAAGAATTTGTTACACCCCACTTAAATGTACAACCAAATCGCCTTAGCCTTCCATGTATGCGCTCATTTTTAGTGCATTATTGTTATTTGTTAAACCCTAAGTTAACTATCTAATTGATTACATGGTTGCTAAGTCGAGTCATATCCTTGTACATATTGTTTTGGGACGATTGGGACTCATGGGTACAGTACTTATTTATGGAGTAATGGGGAAGAACATCATTTTATTACCCCCATATGTACGTTAATCTTAAAAGTGCTCCAAGTGTTTTGATTTTCTTAATTCGAGTCATTAGTTTAGTTTATTGTAAAGTATGTAAAGATTCAAGTGTAAGGGGAATTCTCATTCCCTATGATGTATTATTTTGGATGGTAGGGTAAGAGTGTATGCAAAAAAAAAAAAAAAAAAAAAAAAAAAAAAAAAAAAAATTCGAAAAATCAAGAAAAGAAAAGAAAAAAATAGAAAAAAAGAAAAGAGAAAAAAAAAAACATACAGACTACCATCCCGTTTCATTCTATGTTCATTTTTATGTTTTTGTTATTTTTCATTTATTAGCTTAAGTCGAGTCTAGTCTTGGCTTAGCAACGCCACATTGTACATGTAATTAACCAAGATTGTTAACTCGCCACCAGTAAAACTTCCTTTATCCAACAAAACCGTGTATTTCATATCCCTACACCTAACGTTACAACCCTTTAAAAGACCTCTTTGATAGTTTATCCTAGGTGCTTACGCCATGTGGTGGAGGTTTGATCCTTTCCCAAGCCTATGGTAATCTATTTTGCTATGACAGGTAGTGAGAGATATCTTCCGTTTCCATATTGTAATCTATACTTTATTACACCCGAGAGATGTGAGTATCTAAACACTATTTGTGAGGTGCTAGTGTATGACCTCCGTGCTTGTCTATTGGTCTTTAGTGGAACGATTATTTGTTGTAATTACTTTTATGTTAGTGTTAAATGACCCCTAACTTGTCTTTTGAATAGAATAAAAGCGCATTTGCTTGAGGACAAGCAAATCTCAAGTGTAAGGGTATATGATGAGGCGAAAAATGAACCACTTTTAGGTGGTCATTTAAGCCCGAATCCGAATTTATTTGATCAAATATTGCCCTAAATCGTTCCTTTTGTGATTTTAGGTACTTTGGGAGAGAAATCTGGAAAAGGAAGCAATTCAGACGTTTTTGGAGCATAAAAGTGAAGAAAACGCCAAAGTCTTAATTTTCCATGCTGGGAACAGTAGGTGACGGCGTCAAGAGCAAAACCTTGACGGCGTCAAGAGCAAATCTCATGAATTTCCATGACGACCCAGAACGGATTTGACGGCGTCACGTAGGAAGGGCGTCAAGAGTAAAAGAGTCATGACGGCCTGGAAGTGTTTAAGTCTTGACGGCGTCAGAAGTGGATCTAGGCAGTCCGAGGAGAGTTTTGGCGGCGAGATGACGGCGCCACATTGTTTGTCTTGATGCCGTCATACCTGTTTTTCTATATATAGTTTTCTAATTTTCACACATTAAAGAGAGAGAAGTTTTTGGGGAGAAACCCTAAGTATGATTTTGGTGTGACTTTACAGGTTTTTCAAGGGTTCCAACCCCTTGATACCTTGCATGATTAATTAAGATAAGTGTTCTTCTAATTCAATCAATATGTCTATGTGTTGGTTGTCTATATCTTGTTCTTGTCTTAATTCTATCATGCTAGGCTAGATCTATCTTGTGTTTGCTTAGATCTAATGAAACCTAGATATTGATTATGTGTTGATTACTTGTTTATTCTTGTCTTGGATGAATGATTTATATGTTAGGCTTAAGAAAACTGGCAGATCTCCAAATGGTAACATGCTTGAACGTCTTAAGAAACATGAACCGAGGCGCACTAGGTCTTTATTGGTTGTATTTAATGCATGAGCCACTGTTTACAATCCCTATAGTTGTGCTGGGCATGGTGTAGGAGGAGATAAGAGCTCATAGAATTGGGGAGTTATGTGTGCCACCCCATGAATGGTATTAAGGAATACGATCCGTCATCCATGCAATTATAACAAGTAATTAACATGTAAAAGATGTCTAGGGAGTAGTGAAATCTAAGTAAACACATTTTCTCCAATTACTGCTCACAACTTTAGTTTAATTAGTTTATTTTCATTTTTTAGTATTTTATTTTGATTGCATCTTAGTATTGGGTTAGTTGAATAGCAACTAATTCCGCCCAAATCCTTCAAACCCCGAGATTTTACTTGCTTTCATAAAAATATAAAAACGCAAAAATAATCATCCCTCACCTTTAGAACTAGTATTTAGGCTTTCTAATCCTAGCGACACTATTCCTAAGCTGAACGATCAATCCCCCGGTACTTGTCACTATACTATACTACAACGATCAGGTACACTGCCTGGTGGGGGTTGTAAGCTTCTCGAGATCCCTCGAGAGGTAAAGCCTGTTGCGATTCCCACGCATCAATGAGCCACTTCAAATAGATTCATTGCTCCGGCCTAGAATACGATTAATCCGGCATGTGCTACATGAGCCCCTAGTAGTTTACCGGATAAATTGATAAGCCGAGCATTCCCAGCCTACCAAGCGAAACTGGTGGTTTCTTAGTCACAACCAGCTAAAGCTAAAGTTCCATTAAAGAGCGTTTCCACGGGGTAGAACCTCCTCAGGGAATACAAGGTTTTCATGAGGCTGATCTTGAGTCGCCATCCAAGCACGAATACCTTCGTTTAAAAGAATATTTTTGGTGTAGAAAGTCTCAAATTCAGGATCTTCCGCCGCCTGAATTTCCTGAGAAACAAAGTCATAGGCACGTAGGTTCAAGGCCAGACCGACTACTCCAAGAGCACTCATCCATAAACCAGTTACTGGTACAAATAACATAAAGAAATGTAACCAACGTTTATTGGAAAAAGCAACCCCAAAGATTTGTGACCAAAAGCGATTAGCAGTGACCATTGAATAAGTTTCTTCAGCTTGAGTTGGGTTAAAAGTACCGAATGTATTTGCACCATCACCATCTTCAAATAAAGTATTTTCTACAGTAGCACCATGAATAGCGCATAGCAAAGCAACGCCTAATACACCGGCAGCTCCCATCATATGAAATGGGTTCAATGTCCAGTTATGAAATCCTTGAAAAAAGAGGATAAATCGAAATATAGCTGCTACACCAAAACTAGGCGCAAAGAAACAACCTGACTGACCTAGTGGCTAAATCAGGAATACAGAAACAAAAACGGCAATTGGACCAGAGAATGCGATTGCATTATCAGGTCACAATTGAACAGATCGAGCAAGTTCGAATTGACGTAACATGAAACCTATTAGTCCGAAAGCTCCGTGGAGAGCAACAAAAGTCCACAGACCGTCAAATTGACACCAACGAGTAAAATCTCCTTGTGCTTCAGGACCCCATAGTAATAACAAAGAATGTGCTAAAGTATTAGTAGGAGTAGAAACTTCAGCAGTTAAGAAATTGCAACCTTCCAAATAGGAACTGGCTAATCCATGGGTATACCATGAAGTTAAAAAGGTTGTACCCATGAACCAACCCCATACAACAAAATAGGCACAAGGAAAGAGCAATAGGCCAGACCAGCCTTCAAAAACGAAACGGTCCCTACGTAACCAGTCATCCATAATATCAAACAAATCTTTTTCGTCTTTTGGTAAATTTACCAAGGGCTATAGTCATCGTAATCCTCCTATTCAACTACTTCAACCATTTCCGAACACCTCATAGTATTTTTGGGGCATCCAAGGTGTCGATCATTTCTGCATGATTCTTTTTTCTCGTGCACTACCCCTTCCAATGGGTTTCGAAGATAAAAATCCTTTATTGGACCATAAATTGTCGGGTAAATCCATGATTTCAATTTGATTATTCCTTCTTATTATTAAGCATCAGAATCATGAATTATCTTCTTATGAACCATGAATCCGATTGATTCGTTTTTCGAAAGAACTGGTCAAGGAAAAAGCAATCTCCTCGCCCACTACCGGTTGATCCTCAGGCCTGCCCCCTGTTCTTCCATCAACTAAATGGATTCTTAGATCTTGTTCATGAGATTAAGAAAAAGAACTCTCTTTATATTCTAACATTCTTGCCAATACATTATCCTCATTTTGTTCCGGATTGTAATCCCTAATAAAAAATATAGCTCCATGAGCAAAAGCTCCTGTCATGATGAATCCTGCAATGTATTGGTGATGAGTATATAACGCAGCTTGGGTAGTAAAGTCTTGTGCTATAAATGCATAAGCTGGTAAAGAGTACATGTGTTGAGCTACCAAAAAGTAATAACCCCTAAAGAAGCTAGAGCATGCCGTGAAGATCGTATGAAAGGAAAACAATATGTGAGGATGACAAGTCTAAAACTGAGATGGAGATACAACCTTTCTAAATTTCCAAAGAGCCTCTCTAATACACGCTGCCCTCATCTCGTACCTAATAAGAAACACATAAGCATTTACCGAAAGTTGCTCTTAACAAAGTAAACAAATAAAAGAAAAGAGGACATGACGGTACCAATCTTCGAATTAACTGTTTCCAGAGTTCCCTCTTGTTCTTTTGATATAAACTACTGCACCACATTAGTAGCATCACAACAAAGAAAACGATACCCGCATGAATAAAATTCAAAAATAATCAAAACCATGCAACTATCAGCTGTTTAACAAAATCTGAATAACTCACTTTGAATATCCATTTTCATCTCGTTCTTGATTAGAGGGTCCCGATCCATGACGTCTTTTCAGTCCCATCAAACACAATAAAAGAAAATTGATATACGGAAGGAGTAGATGTAACTGTGAACCGCTTTATAACTTTTATTTAATGATCAATCAATATACACTCATTGTGGTAATTGTAATCTTACCTTCTGTAATTGTAGTATCACAAATGCTTTTGTATTACCCTCTGTAAGTTTAATTTTGGCGGTTGTGGTAAGTAGCTCCATTGGACTAAAATATAACATAAAAAGTAACGATTCAGAGACAAAATCACGCATTTGTCATATGAACCAAGCAGGCCTGGATAATAAATATGTTTTTAGGAGATCGTTATGAATTGCTTGTACCTATTTCCCTTTTGGGAGTCCTGTACACAACGCAAACCAATTTTAATTGTTTTGGCCATTGGTGATGGTAAAATGGTGGACTCGCTGGCAAAGTTACATTAAGATGTCGAGTACTCCGGTTGCTGCAATCCTTTGCACCTCTATGATACCAGATGATAAAAAGGTGAGAAAAGAATTATGCAAAACATTGGAAGAGGAAAAGTGTATTTGTATTTCAAAACACTAAATCCACAAATCTACAGTGGCAGTCTTGAATTATCCGAAACTTGGGGATTAGATAGATGATCGTTACCCAGAAAGAACAAATTGTTGGCCATTTATATTTACGTTGTATAGCTTACCATGACTCACGATGAGAATAAACACCTATTTAGCTTCTAGAGAGCACATTGCAGCTGTCAAAAGTGCCTCTTTCCCAAACAGTCCTATTGACAATAGACAAACTTTCAGAAATCATAAAGAGTAAAGGGATGAATCATATCATAGCTTTTGAATGGAAAATAAAAAATGTTCTAAGTGTACAGAAGTACCACTATCGAGTTTCTAGCTGTTCTTAGAAAGATCTTGAATAGGACTCCACAAGTCTTCCCCAAAATCGTAATGCACATGATTGAAGAGTGAGTGGCATGCATCTGGGAAGGAAAATAAAGCCACTAATTGCCTAAAAATATATACAATAATAAACGCATATTAGATATGTTTAAATTGAATAAACTATATATAGTGTAAAGAAACCAAAAGAGAGAAATAGCACCTATAATCCAGAAAGCAACTCACATATATACATTGTGACATTGGTTGCATGAAGAGCATGTTTGTTTCCAGTTTTTAGACCACTTATTTAAATATAAATCCAGGAATCATTCTTCTTCTACGAAGAATAGGGTGGTGCACTTACTACCAAATCCATCTATTAGGCATGCGATTGAGCCTTTTCTTGAATCTTAGGTTCCCGCAAGTGCTCCAGAAACTGATCTACAGAAATATGTTCCAGGTAAGACCTTCTGATATTACTTTTGCTAAAATAATTTAGAGATCGATAAAATAGTGATTCTAGCATTAGGGTTTTTGGAAAAAAAACATATACCTTTAAACAAAACAAAGGAGATACAAACCTGCAAAAAAAAACATAAGCATACACAAAATCATCAAAATAACATAGTTACATTAGGGTTATGAGAAAAGAAGACATAATTCTTTTCAATAATATTAGGGTTTTATGAGGCTTAGAATGAGGTTTTCAGAAGAAGAGACAATATTAGGGTTTTGTGAGGAGAATGAGGCTATGAAGATGAATTCTATATTACTTATATTAAAAAAAATATAGATTTAACTGGTATTTTTTTAGAGCATGAAATATTTGATTTTCATTGTATATCATAACTTCTAGCTTGTTCCGTTGGTTGAGGTGTTTATTTCTAAATCAACATACCCAAGTTTGAATCTTGCAATGGACATATTTTTTATAAAAGATCGGAAATCAACATAACTCCGAAAAAATTTAAAAAAAAAACAATATTTAATTAAATAAAAGTTGCTTAAAAATGATGACATTTAAAACACGAATATTATACATGACAACATAAGATGACAAGGCACACTACTGATGACACGGCGCTCAAAATCTGATGACTGGGCATTGACCATGATTATTTGGCGTTAATTGGTCAAACGCCTTTAGTTATATATATATATATATATATATATATATATATATATATATATATATATATATATATATATATATATATATATATATATATATATATATATTTATAATACTCCTCCGTCCCATCACAACCGCAAGTGCAACAACACACATTGCAGGTAGATTGTTTGTATGTATTTCATGGCAATTAAGTATACATAAGTTCATCTCTTTAGCATTTTTTTATTATATATATATATATATATATATATATATATATATATATATATATATATATATATATATATATATATATATATATTTGTAGTTCATGAAAATTTGAATAATTCAATTTTCATATACGTGGGTGTAGGTGATGGGAAACTAAAAATATGTGACGCCGACCTTGACTTGCCCAATTGTACTACGCAATATTGCCTGAGTCGTTGTCAAGCTTGGTTTGGAAATAGCGCCAAAGGGTTATGTAAAATGAATAATACGAAGTGTCGTTGTTTTTGGTTTTGTAAAACATAATCATAAATAAATTAAATAAGTAGTTCTGTTTAACTTATGAGTTATGATTTTTTAATGCTCTCTTTATTGAATTTGTAAAAATTATTGGGATCTAAGCTATTTCAAATTGTAAGAGTAACTTTTTCAATGAGTTAGCTAAAAACTTATGAGTTTTGGTTATGCTCTTGATATGAATGGGTACATTGCGAAACAAATCAAATGGAAATGAAATTTGTGACTCAATTATTATGTAAAAGTGTGACAATCTATGTGCAAATTTAATGTGTATATTATTGATTAAATACAAAGTTATTCACTACTACAAAAAATAGGCTTTAGGTACGATCTTTTAGGATTTTGGTATGGTTTTTGAACTGTACTAAATATTGGCTTACCAAAAATAAAACATTTTCTTGGTACGGATTGGTACGATATTAAAAATGCTCTTTTACCAAATGCTCTTCCAGCAAGGGTCTTCCAAACTAAACTAGCGTTAGTGATGAAAATTACGTTACTAACCATTACTTTTAATTAAAGTGTATCTCATTATAAGAGTCTGGCTCGTTTACTAAAATAAAGTTCTTTCAATTTATTTTATTTACAAACGCTAATGTATGTGCGATTATTTCCAAACATTGAAATGTATAAGTGAAATTTCTTTTATTTTGATCCAAACACTCCTTATTGTTGCAGTAACCTAATCCAAAAGCGCCTTATTTGCTAATTATTCTAGACTTCATTCCTTACGAGTAACCGCACCTTCTCACTAACATCGCTTCGGCACTATCACTAACTGAATCAGGAGGACGTGATTCCTTTTTAACGGATGGGTGATGTAACACCCGTGAAAATTTCAGGTCATTAAATTACTATTTATATTTACTCATTATTCTATTTTAAGTAAATTTACTTTTATTTTAAGAAAAGTTACCTGCGTACGCCGTAACACATACAATTAATTCAAACCGACACTAAACTATGTCCAGTATACACTTTCTATTTACTTTTGGTTCCTTACAATCCTATTTTAATAGTCCTAATTTAATTTTCAAATTTTACATAAACCTTGCACCATTTACGTTTTACGCAATTTAAATCTACGTTTTTAGGTTTTAACCACGTTTAAACCCTTCGATGAACTTACCACTCATCTAAGCTACTAAAATAGGTTATGATAACAAGTTTTAACTTTTTCTATTTTTTACATTTTATTACTACCCGGTTTTACATTTCGCGTCTTAAAAACCTCACGTTTGCAATTACCGGGAGCAAACTACACATTGTAACTCACTAGTAATCAAATCTACAGAACAAAACCTGTTGATATAAATAATGCCTAAAAATGTTATTAACATGTATCGATATCTCTATGTTTTGGTAATCAGAAAACGTAAACTCATTTAACTATAAATTATGACGTAAACAAGTATTTAGACATAAATATTCATTTCAACATCCAAATCACTTATGGTATGAATAAACAAAGTGTCTAATGCATTCTATGATCAAAGGAACATTTTCTTAATCACTAGATTTTTATAAAATGTCACAAACATTTTTTATTTTTTAGAAAATCATTTTTGGTATTAAATAAATATGTTTAATTAACCATAAATATATGAATTCAAATTTTCAACCAAAAATGACATAAATATTTCAGAAAAAAGCTTCCCCACTAAAAGACAAAGCTGAGCAACATTCAAGAGGGGCAACCCCCTTAATTAAATAGGCGGCCCCTTTAAGGGGAACGGCCACGCTCCTGAGGTCCCCAAGTTTGCCTACAAATACTAGGTGATTTCTGCATTTTTCCTCACCTTTTACACTCTAAACTTTTTGATCTAAATCTCCTTTCCTATTCTCATTAACCCTTTGATCATATAATCAT
Source organism: Artemisia argyi (assembly GCA_030686995.1). Lineage (NCBI taxonomy): Eukaryota > Viridiplantae > Streptophyta > Magnoliopsida > Asterales > Asteraceae > Artemisia > Artemisia argyi. The sequence goes on along the minus strand of CM060687.1, from coordinate 102,428,698 downwards.
AAGCTTTTGTTTCCAAGTGATTCAAGCTTCAACCTTTCTAGTGCAAGAGAAGAACACCTCAAATCCTTCAAGACAAGAAGTATTATAACTTGGTGTGATCTCTACATCTAAGTTGTTTGTGCATCATCATTTGTCTATTATTCATCCATTTGTGTATAAGTTGTGAATATTTGTTAGATAGGTATAAGCATAAGGAATTAGGCTAGTAAGGTGTGAAGGTAGAAATGTTATAAAGAGATTGTGGTGTGTAATTAGTATAGGTGTGAAGCAGTTGTGGAGTGATTAACTAGTGCTTAGGTGTGAAGAAGTTGTGAAGTAGTTGTGAAGAAGGTGTGAAGAAGTTGTGGTGTGATAAGTGGTGTGTAAGGTTTTCTCTGCCATAAGGGAGCTTGTTTACATAGTGAAGAAAACTCTCGAGTTAGGTGCTCGGGAGTGGAGTAGGGCAAGGAAGGTGTCCTTGTAGCCGAACCACTATAAATCTCTTGTCTCGCAGTTCGATCTTTCCATCTCTCATTCACTAATTTACTTACTTTTTTATTTAGTTTATATACATATATACCTGTTCATATTGTGCAAGAGTAGATTTCACATAAACTATAATCAACATTTTTTGAAACAAAGTTTTTATAAAATTAAAAAGACGTAAAACTATTCAACCCCCTTTTAATTTTCCACAATTGGTAATATCATTGATTTTTCTGGTAGATTCACACCGGGTATCATTATTTTGGCTTCGTGATTTGGTTAGTGTGAAGAACTTGCATACGTGAGAAGATCTTGTTGATTTCTTGCATGTCACCCGAAAGAACATTCTGCACTTCATTGAGAATGGAAAAAATAGTGTACTCCTAGAGGGATTTATCTAATATTTTGGACATTGGTCATATGGATTTGTGCCAAGTATGCAGGATACTTGTTGAGGGATTTATTAGGTCGATGAACACTGGTTGGATAGATTCGTGCAGGGTATTATTATTCGACTTTATTTACGTGCTTGAAAGTTTATATCAATGAAGAAGACAAAGAAGCATGCCATGTGTACTACAATATCTACAATAGTTTCCGCTGCTACTTCAAAGTCAAAGTAGTGTTCGGAAAGCCGTTTGTTGAGACTTCTAAGATGAATTATGAACCGTCTCTAGGGATAGTTAGGTTTAAGGATGAGAACGATGAGATAGCTTACCAAATGCCCTATAAGATTGAACAATTTCGTCTTTTATCAAACATCGAAAAAGAACACATGCAAGCGGTCTACTATAGGAAGGATGAGGATAGACGTAGAGGAGTAGACTATGTTATGAATAGAATATTTGGTTTTTACAAGGAATGCTTCCAACTAGGTCCGAAATACAAAACTAAAATTGACGATGACCTAGGAACCGTGACCTATGACGAGGTCATGTAATAGCCCTTAATCTTGAGTCTAGCTACAAGACTTGTAAATAAAGAAAAGCGCTTCTTGGGAGGCAACCCATGTTTTATTTGTTTTGTTTGATCGTTTGTTTATTTGATTTTATTTGCGTTCGTATGCATGCTTTATTTTTATTATTTGTGGATCATCATTCATAATAAATTGTGAAAATTCTTTACCTTGTTGTTTGTTTTAACTTCATAAAAAGGTATTTTGCAAAAGCTAAGTGTAAGGGAAATCTAAATTTGTGTTTAAAGAACGGAATTGGACATGAACCACAACAATATTAAATGAACATGTATATTAGTATTTGTTTGAGTCAAATGCATGTATCGAGTCATAATGGTGTTTTGCAGGAATTCCAGGAATTATGGCGTGAGTTTTTCCAGAAATTTTCCGGAAACTTAACATGAGATTTCTGTCAGAGCACTCTAATGGCGTCAGGATCATAACCTGACGGCGTCAGGTGTAAAAATCTGAAAAAAATTTGCAAGTTTTGTTTTTCTAACGGAGTCTTAAAGTTTTTGTTAATTCTTTAGTTTTATATACTCTAGGAAATCTGCAAACATTCATTCCACAAGCATCATATCCTTATATATATATATAGATTGCCACCGATTTTACGCGAGGTTTGCCATGATTGTTTTCTCAGGTTTAACAGGTTATATTGGACAAGAAGATGATTTATATTTCTGGAAGGAAGCTTTCAACGTTCATTTTCTTGGAGGAGGATTTAACCATGTTATCCATTTATCCACACCGAACGAGTCAAGGGAGTATTTGTTTCATTCTTTTACCTTCATTACTTTTACAGCCTTTTTATTGAACATTGGGGACATTGTTCAGCTTAAGTGTAAGGGGAGGGTAAATGATGACACCCTAGAGGATGCAATTGCACTTGAGTTTGTTTGTTCAATAGTAGGTGTTTAATAAAACTAAGGGAAACACTTGTTAGGGTAATTTTAGCGCCAAATTTAAATTTTTTTACAACATTTAGGAGTGAAGCTTTAGCCTTAATGAGCGTCTTAGAGAATTGCTTGGTGCATAAATTCTCTACACCGTTCTTCCAACATTAGTGCAAGCTAAAGTCACAAGAACGGGGAACTCTACTTCAGTTTCAAGTTTGGTATATCGGGTTTTCTCCATACGTGATCATTTACTATTAGACAGTGGAAGTGTAAAGAGGTTTACTTAGGGGATTGATTTACAGTGAATTGTTGAAGAGAATTGTCATCGACATCTACTCATGGGGTATTGATTTGTATATTGCTTCAGTTGATATATTTATGTACACATAGTTATGATGATTCCCAGAGATCATCATCATCAATGAGGGAGAATTGTGTACATTGGGGCTTTTATCAAAGAACTTGAAGCATTCTAAGTGGGTTGAAAATGTCGACGTAACGTTCTCCAAACAAACCCGTGAAGAAGCTACATATTATTAGTCTATGATCCACTTTACGTTGTGGATGACATGTTAAGAGACTGAAGACATTTTGGGCAGAGTTGAGAGATACTTCTTCAACAAGCATAAAGGTTATATCAAACGGGTCGTCAGTTTGGGAGGGAGCAAGTTAATTAATGGGATTATTAATTGGGAGGGAGTAATAACCCAATTAGTGAGTGTTTCTATAGCAGTTGATTCTCACCAGATCCATTTAAGTCAAAGGTTGTTCTTCTCACAAGATTTCAAGTACATGTGCATAAAATGTGTTGCTGATTCTGAGGTATCAAAACCAGCAAGAGGAAAGGAGACATACATCTAAATGCATAATGAGTACATGTGATGAACTTAATACTTCGTCTTAATTGAAGTTATACTGGGGAGACAAATGTCACAACCGCAGAGATAATCAGTGTCTTAACTCGTGGCGTTTGGTGTATCATTCCAACTATGTGGGAGAAGTGGTCTCTTGATACTTGTGGTATGTATTACTTCAGCTTTCAGTGGGAAGAAATATGAGAAGAACAATTGGAGCATGAGATTATATTGCTTATCGACATCTTTATATGAGCTGATATTATTTATGGTAAAGTGCTTCTGGTTAATGCTTCATGTACACAATGTTATGCTGATTCCGATGAGATCGCAACCATCAGGGGAGAGATTTGTGTACATCAAGGACGCGCAACAGGTTCACGTGATCGGGCTTAATCATATATTCCGGAGGTGATATCCGCAGAGATGATCAGCGCTTCAACCTGTTACTTTGGTATCATCGTTTCTTCTTGTGTTGGATACATGCGTACAATATGGATTGAGTTGGTATGTGTAAGATAACTGGAAAGCATTTGGTGAAATGAAGATTTTGATATCTTATTCCCCCGAATAGACAACTGCTCCAAACCGCAAAGTAATGTGAACATCAGGGACGTACAACAGGGTCATGTGATTGGGCTTCATCATACATTCCGGGATTGATAACTGCAGAGATGATCCGTGGTTCACCCTGTTACTTCGGTGTTATCGTTTTCTTCGGGTTTCTGAGCTTCATCCAATGATACTTTTTGCGTCACTTCAACGTCCTGGGGGAAGTGGTCTCATGTAGGTGATTGTCGGTTTGGTGGGAAGCTGCCAAAGCTTCACATTGAGGAGGCAATAAAAACTTTCAGAAATTTGGTGGGTGTCTAGCGATTGACTCAGTCGTGAGATTCTTGTGATTTGTTAACTACTTGTGTTTGGTGAATTGTTGTGACTTAAGTCGTTTCGATTAGTCTGATTGTAATTTGACGTTGTGAGTTAATCTTTACGACTTGACTTATTACGATCAGATCTATTGTAACTTGACTTGTCGCGACTTGACACTTAATGCTAATTGTCACTTATCCAAGATCTCTCTCTAAGTTTAACTCGCATATTACATATTTCGGTTTCTTTTGTTGACTTTAGTAAAATCCCGGGAGAGAATCGATCTCTCGGTTTAAGTCACAAGAGTTCTAAAATCCCGTTTAAGATTATATCATGGCATATACCGCTTCAGACGATTATTCAGGAGCCTCGAATGCTTTGGTGGTGAAAGTTTAAGAGATGTTGACTACTGATTTCTACAACTAGCTGAACGATACTATCATTCTGGTACTCATGTCAACATCTTCTTAAACTGATATGTATCCTTTGTACATATATTATACTAAATTGTAAATAGAAAAATATAAAACCTATAAAAACCATAAAAATCTGAAAAATCATAAAAAAATCCAAAAATATTCTTCTCTCGACATGTCTCTTGTGTAATCAATATTATGTACTGTAGGACCTTAGATACTACAACTTTATCACAAATATAGAAGATTAGAAAAAGAAAGATGGTGACTTGTAATATGTATATGTGAATCGTATATATATGAGAGAGATGGAAAAGATGAGAGCTTTTATTCAAAGAAAACACACACAAATACACACACAAGCACACACCTCAAATGAGCCTTTGAAGTGTTTATATAGTTCATAACATGAGATGCCCTATGGGCTTTATATGGGCTTGGGCTTGGACTTGGTTACATGAGAAGATATGAAGGCTTATGAAACATAACTAATAGCATATTAGCTTACCAAGACCAAGGCCCAATGACTAAACTATTACTAATCTTAACACACGACACAAAGTTACAATATGAGAATGACCATCACTTCATAATATATATTTTTAATGCTAACAATTTCCCCCTAAGGGGTGGTCATTCGAATGATGCTCCACGTGAGTGGGTCTTCCGTGTTCTTTGTCTTTAACTTTGTGTGTCGTCGTAGAATAGTCTTTAGTCTTTGTTCCTTCATGCTTTGTGATCTTCGATAACTGATTTTTCATCGTTCTTTGTTCCTTTGTGATGTGGAGTTATCTGCCTTTCGTCACTTCTGCGTCTGTGGTGGTTGTTTGCCATTCCAACATGCTCATACATCTTTGGACTTTGATATTCATATGCATGTAGTTCCCTTTCTTTCACTTTGATCGTTAGTCTTTATACTTTGTAGATTCTTCTTTTTGGCGTAGAATCTTTCTTTGATCTTTGTGTTGCATAGATCTTTGAGGGAGCTTTCTTTAACTTCCAGATGTATGTATGTGGAATCTGTCGCCATGGAGATGAAGTGTCCCTGCATATAAACAGTTAGCAATAAAACATCCGGTACTTACAGATAAGAATTAGAGATCGTCAACAGCATAGTGTGAAGACTCCTTCTAACCCTTACCAAGGCCGTTCCCATGTCAGATACTCTTGAGAGAGCTTACGAGACCTACTTAGTAGCTCAATGACTGGGTGAGTCGCTGGGGATCACTCCACGACTGTAGACCGTTTGAAACCACCGCGAACACTAAGCGTAACCCATAAAGAATTACCGAAGTGACCTGCTGTCAGGGCTGCTTGATGTTGACCCTGGCAGGAATTTCCATTCAATCATTGAGAATCACAAAAGTGAATCCTCTCATAAATGTTCTGGCAGATTGCTAGGATCTGCGTAGGACTCTAAAGTTTACATCTGGCGTCCTTAATGATGAACAACTAGTGTAGAAATATCATGTGTTCCTATGAGATCTTTTTGATGAATCTCGAGGCTCTAGACTCAATATGTGCGCATTTGGTTTCCTATGCGGAGATTAGGGAGAGGTCTCCTGCTTCAATATCAACCATCTCTAAGAGACAGGTCGATAGATTACACCGGTTCCCCGTGAGAATGAAACAAGCTCTTTTAAGAGAACTTGAGTGGTTAAGAAGGTTTAATGCAGTGCATCACTGGGTCCATGACGTCTTTGTCTTCAATACCGGTGTCACCTTAGTAACAACCAGTAGCATACGAATTGTACCCGGTGTCTGCCCTAAGGTTGAACATTTGGAGGGCTACTTCTTTTCACCCTTTTTCACAACTTTTCTTTTTAATTCTTCAACCCCTTCTTTCTCCTTTCTCATTTTCTCCTTTTTCAATCATACCTAAGGACTTCTAATTCTAATCTATTGGATTTGTCCTTGGGTAGATCCCTCCGGCTCTGGCGGATCATAGGACGGTTTTTCCTAACCTTAGTCACCTTATAACTCCATGACTATCCTATCATTGCCATGAAACCATTTATTGAAAATCTCTCAAAGTGTTTATGATAATAAAACACATTGTTGTTACCACTTTGAGAGTTTTGCAACTTTTGAAGGACTCCCCCTTCACATGTGCTCATGTAATTTTTAGAAATTTGCACATGCGAGAGGAGTTTGCACTTTTTGAATTGATCCACTTTCAGCGAACATGACCGATTCGAGACACGCTTACATCATTAGTTAGACTAGCTTGAAATTATTACCCGTCCTGGTCAAGTCCAAAGAAAGTCTCTCGATACGGTATATTCTACTCAGACAAGTCCTATTCGAGACACGCTTACATCACTAGTTGGACTAGCTTGAAATTATTACCCGTCCAGGACAAGTCTTTTCGATTACGGACATTTTAAGCTTCGTCAATTCATTGGTACTTACTGAGTCGAGCTCTTTTGACATTCAGCCACAATCTTTAAACATCTTTGATCACATCTTAATCACGTCTTCTCCCCCTCAAAAATAGCATATCGTGATATTTTTTATATCAACTGATTAAGAAAAAGCGTTTGGAGAGAAAGACAGATTTTGCATGAATTTGGGACATTTTTCTTTTTGTACTCCCCCTTAATGATAGAACATTTAAAATCAATTAAGGGTTTTGAGGGAGTTATCTTGAGCACTCATTTTGAGAGATTTTGAGAAATCTTTTGAACAATCTTGAAAAAGTGCTCAAGAATTTTGTTTGAAAACGAGTTTATGCTTGAAATCTTTTTCGTTTGTTTAGACTCGAACTTTTGAAAAAGATTTCGTCATTGAACGTACGAGTCCTTGATTTGAAAAATAATCAGAAGTCATCGTTTATGCACGGGTTTCGTACTCAAGTATACGAAAGCCATTGTGAAGAAACATTTGAGAAACGACATGTTTTAGAAAAACATTTTAAAGAACTCCCGCTCAAGCATCTGTACATATCCGTATCATTGTTGAATGACATTTCTAGAAACGTACAGAATATTGATTTATACGAGAGACATGTCGTGAGAAGAATATTTTTGGATTTTTTGATTTTATATTGTTTTTGTATTTTTTGAAATTTTATATTTTTGTATTTTGTTTTTCAAAAATATTTACAGCGAAGCGGTTTTGAAAACATTTTTCAAGAAGATTCGAGAAGACGTTCTAGCTCCTCAGGAGTTAGGCTTCGCATGCCAATTCGTCGAACTAAATAGTCAAACCGTTCTTTTGGAAGGGCTTTAGTAAATAGATCGGCGAGTTGATAATCAGCCTTAACGAAAAATAATTCAACGGTACCCTCTTCCACGTGTTCTTTGATGAAATGGTAGCGGACTTTGATATGCTTCGTCTTAGAGTGATGTACGGGATTGCACGAGATGGCTATGGCACTTTTTGAGTCACAATACATAGGTATTTTGTCAAAAGTAAAGCCATAATCTGTGAGTTGTGTCCGCATCCAAAGAACTTGGGCACAACACGCAGATAGAGACACATACTCGGCTTCGGCGGTTGAAAGCGCAGTACAATCCTGTTTCTTTGAAGACCAGCTTACAAGCTTTTCACCCAAAAATTGTGCTCCACCTGATGTACTCTTTTCTGTAACTTGATCACTAGCATGGTCTGCATCTGAAAATGCTGTTAGATTAAACCCCGAATCCTTCGGGTACCAAAGTCCCATTTTAATGGTTCTTCGTAGGTACCGAAAGATCCTTTTAACCTCTTTGAGGTGAAGTTCGGTAGGCTTTGCTTGAAACCGTGCTAACAAGCAAACAGCAAATTGAATATCGGGGCGGCTAGCAGTTAGGTACATGAGAGAACCGATCATGCTCCGATATTTCTTCGGATCAATAGGTTTCCCAAACAAATCAGCACCTATTTTTGGTGAAGTGACCATTGGTGTACCAACAGAATCACAGTTTTCCATTCCATGTTTTTTCAAAATCTTTATTGTATATTTAGCTTGATTGATAAAAATACCACGAGGGGATTGATGTATTTGTAAACCAAGAAAGAATTTTAGTTCCCCCATCATGGACATTTAAAATTTGCTTTTCATGAGATTTTCAAAATGTTTTGAATGGTTAGGATTGGTTGATCCAAAAATAATGTCGTCCACATAAATTTGAACGATTAAAATGTCATCTTTGAACTTTTTGATAAACAAGGTGTCATCAACCGTTCCTTTTGTGAAATTGTTTTTAAGCAAGAAATATGATAGTTCGTCATACCACGCTCTTGGAGCTTGTTTTAAACCATAAATTGCTTTCTTAAGCTTGTAGACGTAGTCTGGATGATCTTTGTTGATGAATCCCTCTGGCTGACTCACATACACTTCTTCTTTCAGAGTTCCATTCAAGAAGGCTGTCTTAATGTCCATATGATAGACTGTGATGTTTTTGTGAGCTGCATAGGCTAAGAAAATCCGGACTGCTTCAAGTCTAGCTACAGGCGCGAATGATTCTTCGAAATCTATCCCTTCTTCTTGCGGATAACCTTTAGCCACGAGATGAGCTTTGTTGCGAATTACAGTCATTTCCTCATCCAGTTTGTTCTTCCACAACTACTTGAGATCAAGAACTCGTTTATCAAGTGGTCATTCAACAAGTTCCCAACTATCATGTAACAGGTATTGAAGAAATTCCTCCTGCATCACTTCAATCCAAGGGTTTTCTGCCATTGCTTCCCGAATGTTCTTTGGTTCTTTGAGGCTGATTGAGCAAATGTAAATGCACAATTGGAGATCGGTGGCAAGTTGTCTCCTTGTCTGAACTGGCTTTGAAGGTTCACCAATAACATGTTCTATTGGATGGTCTTTTGTCCATTGAAACGTAGAAGGGTACCTTGGGTGTAACGAATGTGTGTTAGATGGTTCTTGTAACCTTGAAGAAGATTCAGCAGAGTCTGTTGCAAACGGGTTTTCAAATACTTCTTCTCCTTCTTCTAACGTAACATCGGTTGAATTATTTGTTGGTTCTTCTTGAAAATTTGTGTTTTGATTTTGCTCATCAACTCTTGGTAGTTCAGTTTCAAGTACTGGAGTTGCTTGAGTAGATGTAGATGATGTTGATGTAGTTGGTGCTTCAGCTTCGATTGTTGTAGATGCATCTTGTGATGGTGGTGGTGGTGGATGGTTTTGAGCGGGTGCAGCGGAATGTTGTGGAGATGCATTTGTCAAAGTTCCACCATAATATTCATCAAACATTAACTCGAAGAAATTTTCCAATTCTTGTTCTGAAGGTTTATCCATGTTTGTTGACTGAGCTCCTTGAGGTACGAGTCCTGAACTGATGTGTCCAGAAGTCTGCATGTTTGGTGCGGGTCCTAATCCGTTTTGATTAGAAGCCATCGTATTAAGCGTGGGTTCTAGAGCGTATCTCTCAGAAGCCATCTGTGAAATCTGGTCAAACTTCACATTCATCGTCTCCATAATCCTTTTTGTTCGTCTATTATACACCCTGAATGCCCTCGAGTTTTCTGAATAACCAATGAAGATTCCAATATCACCTTTAGCTTTTAACTTTCCTAGATCTTCTGTATCATTCGTCGGATAGCACAAAGCGCCAAACACGTGAAGGTAAGAGATGTCATGTTTACGGTTGTTCACTAGCTCATATGGGGTTTTATTGAATCACGGATGGACTAGGGATCGGTTTTGAGTAAAACAAGCAGTGGCTACAGCATCAGCCCATAAGAATAGAGGTGCACTAGAAAAAATCAGCATTGTGCGAGCAGCTTCCACAAGAGTTCTGTTTCTTCTTTCAACTACCCCATTCTGCTGTGGAGTTCTAACAACTGATGTTTGGTGTGTAATTCCAACATCTTCGAGGTAAGTTCTTAACTCCTGGTTTGTAAATTCTGTGCCATTGTCTGTTCTTATAATCCTTACTGGAGCTTGAAGTAGAACTTGAATACGCTTCAGAAAGGTGATGATGATGCCTGGTGCTTCGTCTTTTGATCTCAAAAACTTTACCCAAGTATATCTTGAGTAATCATCAACAATAACAAGAATATACTTCTTCCCGTTAATGCTTTCAACTCTCATTGGGCCACATAAGTCCATGTGTAACATATGTAACCTTGCTTCCGAACTAGGTACGGTTTTGGGTTTATATGATGCTCTTTTACTTTTTCCTTGTTCGCATGATGGACATAGGTGTTCCTTGGTGTATTTGAACTTAGGAAGTCCGGTGACGGTGTTGTCTTTGGCTAACTTGTTGATGGTGTCGAAATTGAGATGGGATAAACGTCTATGCCACAGCCAGGACTTAGTTTTGGTTGCCCTTGTCATAAGACAAATTGGTGATGTAGAAGCCATTTGGTTGATGTCGATAGCATACAAGTTTGTACCACGATTACCAGTTAAGAGATCATCACCAACCAAATTTCGAATAAAAACCGTGTTTCTCCTGAATGCAACTTCTAAATCAGCATCACAAAACTGCCTGACTGAAAACAAGTTGTGTCCCAACCCTTCGACGTAGTAAACTTGAGTGATTAAAATATTCCCAAATTGTAGATCTCCATAACCCTGGATAGCTGCTACATGATCATTTCCAAAGCGTACAGTTCCCATGAATTTCCAGACGAAATTGATCAGCAGCTTTAAATTTCCGGTCATGTGCTTGGAGCAACCCGAGTCGACGATCCAAAGACATATTTCGATAATCTGCCAATAACAGAAGAGTTTGTATTTGGAAACCGTGTTGAATTTGGTTCCATGGGGTTAGGAGTAAAAGCAGAATCACACTCATAGACAGTTGCTACTTGTTTAGCTTGAGTTATTTCTAATTTGCCGTCCTTAAGAGTGAACTCTCTACCCGTCGGAATCCACATACAAAACTTAAGATAGTTCCTAGGCATTCGACTAATAGTGGTAGTCCTAAATCGTGCAACTAATCTTTCTATAGATCTGGATTTAGCGTGTCGTTCTCCTCTGTCTGACGGTCGTTTTGACAGCTGATTCGTCGAAAACGGAGTTACGGTTCAAAAGTTATGGCCGTTTGAAGTTTGGTCGTCAAAAACCTCACTTTTGTCAAAATTCTCGAAACTTTGCTTGTGTTCTCGAAATTATGGATTTGCGAAACTTCTGTGATCTCGAAACTTTGTGGATTGCGAAACTTTGAAGATTGCGAAACTTCTGAAGATTGCGAAACTTTGAAGATTGCGAAATTCTGAAGATTGCGAAATTTTGGTTTGCGAAACTTTGGTTTGTGAGACTGAGGGGATTTCGAAACTTTTAGTAGTTTGCGAAACTTAGTAGTTTGCGAAAAAGTGTTTTCTCGAAAACAGGTTTTCGAAAATACAATCTCACAAAGAGAATTTCGAAATAATCCAATTTCGAAATTTAGCCAAAAGTCGAAGTATTTTCTTTCTTATACAAGAGAGAAAGTACCGAGTATCCAACTATGATCACGAAAGGAGCCGATTCTTGTGTTCTCGAAAATAATCAGGATTTCGAAAATAGTTACATAAGATTTCGAAATAATGGCAGTTTTTTGATTATGCAAAAAGCACTCCCAAATGAAGTTTGTAATCCAAGATTCTTGTACTTCTAGGCTTAAAAACACCAAAACTTGAAGAAAGTTCAAAACTTGATGATTTTTATGAAACTTTTTCGAGATCTAGAAAACAAGTACAAAAACCAATTCGAATTTTTTAAGCTTGAAATTTTCAAAAAGGTTGAAACTTTCTTGTTAGAAAAGGTTTATAACACTAGTTTGTAATAAAAAAAAGTGTTAAAAACCAAGAAAAAACAAGAAAAGTAAGAACTTTTCTAAAAAAAACATGATAATAAGCTTAAAAAAACGAAACACACAAACTCAAAACCCTCCTAAATCATTGTTAGGCGATTGATACAACTTGTAGGACCTTAGATACTACAACTTTATCACAAATATAGAAGATTAGAAGAAGAAAGATGGTGACTTGTAATATGTATATGTGAATCGTATATATATGAGAGAGATGGAAAAGATGAGAGCTTTTATTCAAAGAAAACACACACAAATACACACACAAGCACACACCTCAAATGAGCCTTTGAAGTGTTTATATAGTTCATAACATGAGATGCCCTATGGGCTTTCTATGGGCTTGGGCTTGGACTTGGTTACATGAGAAGATATGAAGGCTTATGAAACATAACTAATAGCATATTAGCTTACCAAGACCAAGGCCCAATGACTAAACTATTACTAATATTAACACACGACACAAAGTTACAATATGAGAATGACCATCACTTCATAATATATATTTTTAATGCTAACATGTACGTTTCTAGAAATGTCATTCAATAATGACACGGAATCATACATATGCTTGAGCAAGAGTTTTTCGGTTTCAAATAAAGTTTTTTCTAAAACATGTCGTATCTCAAAATATTCTTCAAAAGCTATGGCTTACAGTCATTTCAGGCTGTAACCCGGACTTAAAATAATGGCTTGCTATTACTTCAGATAGCAACCCGTTTTTCAAAATGGGGAAAACACGTCGCCAAAAAGACAGTTGTTCCTTTTACCGGGTGCAGTTCACCTGGGCATGGATTACTTTATATCCATGTTTCCTCGATCTAATGTACACTTCAGTGCATTATTTCTTGATAAAGAAGAGAAATCTTCTTTCTATCGCCAATTATTTTCCCTTCTATGATTTTTCCAGAAAATATTTGTGCAAAACTTGGTGGTACCATGACATTTTGATTGAAAATCAAATTGAACTCAAAATTTTGATAAAATTTTTCACTCAATCAATGACATCATTTACTTAAGCTTTAACATCCGTCATTGATTGAGGGGGAGAGTTATTTCTCAAAATTTTATGTATCATCAAAACTCTCCACACTTTGTACAAAAACCTTGCAACAAAACGATTTGTGATGGTTATGTGTCAGAATGAGAACATTTTCAAAGAGTTTTCGTTAAAACTTCAAATCTTTTGCAAACTCATCAAATCTGACACATAACAACCTCCCTCACAGATTAAGGGGGAGCATGGAAAAAGTTCCTTGTATCAGAAAATATTAAAATTATCCTCATTTCTCTCCCCAAACGTTTCCTAACTTATTTAAATCAATTGAGATCAAAAATCTCGAAAGATTTGAAATTTTTGATCAGGGGAGAGAATGTGATTTAAATATGAAATCTGATAATCAAAAGTGATCTTTTGGACTCAATAAATTGGCTCCCACATATGTGCTAAACACTTTCGAACATCGATGCGCATATTGAGGGGGTGCAAAAGGCGTTTGTGGAAGTTATACCAAAGACCGACCATTTATCTTTATGCATGGAGTTATAAGGATGGATAAGGTTAGGTATGAGTCCCCTTGATCCACTAGAACCGGACAGATCTTCCCAGGGACAATCCTCTAGGTAGATTAGAAGTCCTTAGGAATATTTGAAAAAAGTAGAAAAGTGAGAAAGGCAAGAGTGCGGACTGAGATAGAGCTAGGACTAGAACAAACCCAACAAGGTTCTAGTGGTGAAGTCTCGGTAAGTACTGAAGGGGTTGAAGAATGAAAAAGAAATGAAAAGAGAAAGGGTGAAAAGAAATAGTCCTCCATATATTTAACCTTAGGGCAGAAACCGTGTTCAATTCATAATCTACTGGCGGTTACTAAGGTAACACTGGTATTGAAGACAAGACGTCATGGACCCAGTGACGCACTGCACTAAACTTCCCAACCACTCAAGTTCTCTTAAATGAGCTTGTTTCATTCTCATGGGGAACCCTATGCAATGTATCGACCGCTCATTGCGAGCTATGTTGATACCTAAAACAGGAGACGCCTCCCAGTCTCCAGGAGTGGATCAAAATGCACTATTGAGTTTAGAGCCAAAGAGATCATCCATAAATCTCGATAGGACACATTCAAAATATGCTTATTGTTTCACACAATGTGGTATTGCCAAAACATCCGAGTGATGTGAAAATATTCACAATTACGATGGAAATCCTTCTAGAGCGAACATCTCTCAAGCTCTTGGTAGGTGACATGTGAGATCCATCATGGATCAATGATCAAGTGACAACTGGAAAGCAACGATGGTGCGATTCAAAATTGAATCAAACTTGTTCTAGGATATGGATTGACGGATACTTTCGCTAAAACCTTTAAATGTGCTCACAAACTAGCTTTTCGAGCACATTGATTGTGTTTAATCTTTCAAACAAAAGTATTTTTTGATGGAAATGTGATTCAAAGTATAAAACTCTCGTCGTGTCTCAAAAATGTTTATTATATGACACGCGAGTGATTTCTATAAATCAATATCTTATCAATCCGTGAATACCGATTCACTGATTCACTCTACCGTGCTGTCTGCTTTGAGACGTTCCGGTATGAGAACATGCTAAGTATGATGATTCCGAAGTGGTTTCTTTGGAAAATTCATTACTACAAGCTGGAAATTCCTGTCAATGAGAGTCTTCTTTAAAAGAGACTCTATGATGAGGCGAAAAATGAACCACTTTTAGGGGGTCATTTAAACCCGGAATTGAATTTATTTGATCAAATATTTCCCTAAATCGTTCCTTTTGTGATTTTAGGTACTTTGGGAGAGAAATCTAGAAAAGGAAGCAATTCAGACGTTTTTTGAGCATTAAAGTGAAGAAAACGCCAAAGTCTTAATTGTCCTTGCTGGGAACAGTAGGTGACAGCGTCAAGAAGAAAATCTTGACGGCGTCAAGAGTAATTTCCATGACGATCCAGTACATATTTGACGGCGTCACAAGGCAGGGCGTCAAGAGGAAAATGCATGATGGCCTGGAAACACATAACACTTGACGGTGTTAGATCTGGATCAAGGCAGTCCGAGGAGTATTTTGGCGGCGAGATGACGGCGTCACCGATTTTGTCTTGACGCCGTCAGACCCTATTTCCTATATATAGTTTTATAATTTTCACATTAAAAGGAGAGAAGTTTTGAGAGAAGTTTTGGCAAAACCCTAAGTACGAACTTGGTACGAATTTTACAGGTTTTTCAAGGGTTCTTAGCCCTTGATCCCTTTCATGTGTAATTGAGATAAGTATTCTTTTAATTCAATCAATATGTCTATGTGTTGGTTGTCTATATCTTGTTCTTGTCTTAATTCCATCATGCTAGGCTAGATCTATCTTGTGTTTGCTTGGATCTAATGAAACCTAGATGTTAATTATGTGTTGATTGCTTGTTTATGGTTGTATTGGATGAATGAATTCGATGTTAGGCTTAAGAAAACTGGCAGATCTCCAAATGGTAACATGCTTGAACGTCTTAGGAAACATGAACTGACGTGCACTAGGTTTTATTGGTTGTATTTAATGCATGATTGAATTCTAATGATCCCATGTTAGGAGCTTCTTAGCCGGCTCGACATAGGAGTGAAGTAGGCACTCATAGGATTGGGGAATTAAGTGCGCCACCCCATGAATGGTATTAAGGAATACAATCCGTCATCCACGCAACTATAACAAGTAATTAACGTGTAAAAGATATCTAGGGAGTAGTGAAATCTAAGTAAAAATATTTTCTCCACTTATTGCTCACAACCTTAGTATAATTTAGTTTATTTTCATTTTTAGTATTTTATTTTGATTGCATCTTTAGTATTGGGTTAGTTGACTAGCAACTAATTCCGCCCAAATCTCAAACCCGAGATTTTTACTTGCTTTCTAAAAAATATAAAAAATACAAAAATAATCATCTCTCATCTGTAGAACTTGTATTTAGGTTTTCTAATCCTAGCGACACTATTCCTAGCTGAACGATCAATCCCCCGGTACTTGTCACTATACTATACTACAATGATCAGGTACACTGCCTGGTGGGGGTTGTAAGCTTCTCAAGATCCCTTGAGAGGTAAAGCCTGGTGCAATCCCGACGCATCAAGTTTTTGGCGCCGTTGCCGGGGAATAGTTATTGTTTAGGTTGGAATTTATTTTGATTAGGTCTACTCATTAGATTCCTTTTTAGTGAGATTTTTATTTTCTTTTTATTAGCTTTCTTGTAGTCTATCTTTTTCTTTGTGCCCTTTGCTTGTGAAACCATTTTCATTTGTCTCCATGGCGGATGAAATTCCATTTAGATCATTAACTATAGAGGAACAATTAGTCTACTCGGATCGATTTGCCTCCTATTGTTCCAATTAATTTTTAAGTGATCTTAGATATATACAAGAGGAGATGGGTGTAAAGTTAGATGGGTTTGATGAATTTTATAAATGTGTGTTTTCTATTAGACGATCATTATCAGGATCAATTCCTTTTAGTGAGACCCTTTGGATGAATTTTGAGAAAAGCTTCCTAACCATAACCCATAAGTTCAACGAATTGGTGGATTCTTATGAGCAAAGAGACCTAGTTTCTAAGAACATGGACTTAGAATCAAACCAAGATTATGAGATGGTTAGTTATGAACCACCTAGTTGCATGAGTGGGATAGATTTCACCAAAACATACGACACACATGAGGTTAGAGTTGGGCCACCTAGTTGCATGTCATGGTTAGGTACTACCATAATACAAGATGAACACATAGGTGATATTGATGTGACGGAAGAGATAGTAGAAAACCCAAGCCCACTAAGTACCCCACAAGTCCTACCATCATTTGAGGCATACACACCGCCCGTGACTTACCCGGAAGAAGTAGAAGAAACTTTAAGAATTCCGATGGAGGTAGAACCCTTGGACCAGGCACCACTTGAGGATATAGGTTTGAATACTTGTAGTGATAACCTTACTCCTATTTCTAGGGAATTTCCTAGTATTGGTGAACCGGAACCTCAATCTTTACACACCTTTCCATCCTTACATATATTTCTAGGAGACAAAAGAGAAACCGACCCACCCATTAACCAATATTATCCGGGTAGTTTTAGGATGAAGGAAGCCATTCACTCACCCCCTTCACCTCATGTGGCATATTCACACCCTAAGGGTGTGTATCGCTACTTTCACCCACACTTGATCCTAAGTGTAGGGAAAACCTCCCCTATTTCCGTTAAATAAGGGTAGAGTCAGGCTCGTGACTAGAACAAAAACAAGTGCTTATTGGGAGGCAACCCAAGCTTTATTTATTTATTTATTTGTTTGTTTGTTTGATTTTATTTGTTTCCGTATGCATGTTTTATTTTTATTGTTTGTGGCTCATGTTTCAAAGTAAACTGTGAAAATGCTTTATTTTGTTTTTAACTTCGTCTTAATTGCATATAAAGGTATTTTGCAAAAGATAAGTGTAAGGGAGATCCAAATTTGTTTATAAGAACGAAATTGAGCATGAACCACAACAATAATAAATGGACATGTGTATTAGTACTTGTTAGAGTCAAATGCTTGTATCGAGTCATAATGATGTTTTGCAGGATTTTCCAGGAAGTAGGACATAAGTTTTTTCAGAAATTTTCCGGAAACTTAACGTAAAGATTTCTGCAGGTCACTTCTGACGGCGTCATGAGTTTACTCTTGACGGCGTCATGTGTAAAATTCTGGAAATTTTGCTAGTTTTGTTTATACCTGAGTCTTAAAGTTTTTGTTAATTCTTTAGTTTTATAAACTCCAGGAAATCTGCAAACATTCATTCCACAAGCATTATATCTTTAATTATTTTGTTTCTATTCCTAAGTCTGGAATTACATCTAGTTGTGAGTTTTCTTTGTTCGGATTGATGCTTTGGGTTTTTGTGTTTGTTTTCTCAGGTTTAACAGGTTATCTTTGACAAGAAGATGATTTATATTCTGGAAGGGAAGCTTTGATTGTTCATTTTCTTGGAGGATGATCTAACCTGGCCACGTTATTATCCATACCGAGCGAATCAGGGGAGTATTTGATTTCATTTGTTTTACTTATTTCACTTTTACATTCTTTACTTGAACATTGGGGACAATGTTCATCTTAAGTGTAAGGGGAGGGTAAAATGATGATACCTTACAGATACACTTTCGCTTGAGTTTGTTTGTTTAATGGTAGATGTGTAATAAAACTATGAGAAATACTTGTTAGTGCAATTTTAGCGCCAAATTTAAATTTTTTTACAACATTTAGGAGTGAAACTTTAGCCATAGCAAGCATCTCATGGATAGGAGATTGTATGACTAGCACATAACCGTATATTCAGAAAAATTTTCCACCCAAATATGTGAGGTTCGCCTTTAAATTTGATAGGAAAAGCATTTACTATTAGTGCTTATGAGTGTACCAGTAGCATTTAGATTCTAGAACTTGCGTTAGTGATGCATCCCGAGACCGCTAGTGAGACTACATTCGTGTGGTAAGATTTACTACATGATAAGAGGCATTAGGATCACCCTTGTGTTAAACCCGTATCATAATTACTTGACCATTTAAGTCATATTACTTGGCTAGTTAAGTCAACTAATTTTTCCCACACCCTTAGCGTTGTACTCA
Organism: Artemisia argyi; assembly: GCA_030686995.1. Classification (NCBI taxonomy): domain Eukaryota; kingdom Viridiplantae; phylum Streptophyta; class Magnoliopsida; order Asterales; family Asteraceae; genus Artemisia; species Artemisia argyi. Next base: position 102,409,862 of record CM060687.1, on the reverse strand, counting down.
TTTTTAGTACACGAAACCCCTAGTACACCCCTCCGAGCCTATCTTTTCGTTTCTAACTTTAAGCATCTTACTTAAAGGAAGAATTTGTTACACCCCACTTAAATGTACACCCAAATCGCCTTAGCCTTCCGTGTATGCACTCATCTTTAGTGCATTATTGTTATTTGTTAAACCCTAAGTTAACTATCTAATTGATTACATGGTTGCTAAGTCGAGTCATATCCTTGTACATATTGTTTTGGGACGATTGGGACTCATGGGTAAAGTAGTTATTTATGGAGTAATGGGGAAGAACATCATTTATTACCCCCATATGTACGTTAATCTTAAAAGTGCTCCAAGTGTTTTCATTATCTTAATTCGAGTCATTAGATTAGTTTATTGAAAAGTATGTAAAGATTCAAGTGTAAGGGGAACGTTTATTCCCTATGATGTATTATATTGGATGGTAGGGTAAGAGTGTATGCAAAAAAAAAAAAAAAAAAAAAAAAAAAAAAAAAAAAGGAGAAAAATAAAAAGAGAGAAAAACATACGGACTACCATCCCTTTTCATTCTATGTTCATTTTATGTTTTTGTCATTTTTCATTTATTAGCTTAAGTCGAGTCTAGTCTTGGCTTAGCAACGCCATATTGTACATGTAATTAATCAAGATTGTTAACTCGCCACCAGTAAAAAGTTACTTTATCCAACAAAACCGTGTATTTCATATCCCTACACCTAACGTTACAACCCTTTAAAAGACCTCTTTGATAGTTTATCCTAGGTGCTTACGCCATGTGGTGGAGGTTTGATCCTTTCCCAAGCCTATGGTAACCTATTTTGCTATGACAGGTAGTGAGAGATATCTTCCGTTTCCATATTGTAATTTATACTTTATTACACCCGAGAGATGTGAGTATCTAAACACTATTTGTGAGGTGCTAGTGTATGACCTCCGTGCTTGTCTTTGGTCTTTAGTGGAATGATTATTTGTTGTAATTACTTTTATATTAGTGTTAAATGACCCCTAACTTGTATTTTGACTAGAATAAAAGCGCATTTGCTTGAGGACAAGCAAATCTCAAGTGTAAGGGTATATGATGAGGCGAAAAATGAACCACTTTTAGGGGGTCATTTAAGCCCGGAATTGAATTTATTTGATCAAATATTGCCCTAAATCGTTCCTTTTGTGATTTTAGGTACTTTGGGCGAGAAATCTGGAAAAGGAAGCAATTCGGATGTTTTTGGAACATTAAAGTGAAGAAAACGCCAAAGTCTTAATTTTCCTTGATGGGAACAGTAGGTGACGGCGTCAAGAGTAATTTCCATGACGATCCAGTACATATTTGACGGTGTCATAAGGTAGGGCATCAAGAGGAAAATGCATGACGGCCTGGAAACACATAACACTTGACGGCGTCAGATCTGGATCAAGGCAATCCGAGGAGTATTTTGGCGGCGAGATGACGGCGTCACCGATTTTGTCTTGACGCCGTCAGACCCTATTTCCTATATATAGTTTTCTAATTTTCACATTAAAAGGAGAGAAGTTTTAAGAGAAGTTTTGGAGAAACTCTAAGTACGAACTTGGTACGAATTTTACAGGTTTTTCAAGGGTTCTTAGCCCTTGATCCCTTTCATGTGTAATTGAGATAAGTATTCTTTTAATTCAATCAATATGTCTATGTGTTGGTTGTCTATATCTTGTTCTTGTCTTAATTCCATTATGCTAGGCTAGATCTATCTTGTGCTTGTTTGGATCTAATGAAACCTAGATGTTAATTATGTGTTGATTGCTTGTTTATGGTTGTATTGGATGAATGAATTCGATGTTAGGCTTAAGAAAACTGGCAGATCTCCAAATGGTAACATGCTTGAACGTCTTAGGAAACATGAACTGACGTGCACTAGGTTTTATTGGTTGTATTTAATGCATGAGTGAATTCCAATGATCCCATGTTAGGAGCTTCTTAGCCGGCTCGACATAGGAGTGAAGTAGGCACTCATAGGATTGGGGAATTAAGTGCGCCACCCCATGAATGGTATTAAGGAATACAATCCGTCATCCACGCAACTATAACAAGTAATTAACGTGTAAAAGATATCTAGGGAGTAGTGAAATCTAAGTAAACACATTTTCTCCACTTATTGCTCACAACCTTTGTATAATTTAGTTTATTTTCATTTTTAGTATTTTATTTTGATTGCATCTTTAGTATTGGGTTAGTTGACTAGCAACTAATTCCGCCCAAATCCTTCAAACCCGAGATTTTTACTTGCTTTCTAAAAAATATAAAAAATACAAAAATAATCATCTCTCATCTGTAGAACTAGTATTTAGGTTTTCTAATCCTAGCGACACTATTCCTAGCTGAACGATCAATCCCCCGGTACTTGTCACTATACTATACTACAACGATCAGGTACACTGCCTGGTGGGGGTTGTAAGCTTCTCAAGATCCCTTGAGAGGTAAAGCCTGGTGCAATCCCTACGCATCACTCTACTTGATCACAGGTCGGTTTTCACAAAACCAGAGGGTAGTCTGTCCTCGCAGAACGAATGACAAAGCCATATTCGTTCTCTATCTTTATTGCTAACTGTTTTATTTCAGGGGCACATATAAAGATGGCGTTGATGGCTCTTATCTCCAGCTGAATCGGGTCAATCCATACCTCATGCTTACACATCCTCCTCACTTTCAATGATGAAGAGAGACTTACTACAACGAATGTTGAGAGACTACCAACAACATTTCCGCAACTCTGATGAAAAGTCACCTGATCCGCAAACATTAATGTAAAGTCTCCTGATCCAGAAGGGTGTGAGCATGATGGTCCTAAAGTCACCACATCACATAAAGGCAATACTATTGTGGATGAGCTTGGAGATTTACTGTGGCTGATGATCTCAAAGAAGCTCAAAGATCACACATTCCAAAGGAATCTCAAATCAAAAGATCATTGTTTGAAGTAAAAGTGTGCCGAAAAGTGAAGAATCAGAACCTACGAGCTACAAGATCAAAAGAATGCTTGAAGAACAAAGAGATTAATTTCCAAGGTGACCTCGCTTAGGGGGAGATTGTTAGGAATACGAATATTCCTATAAAAGACTCGGTCACCTAAATTATGTAATAGCATTATGATAGCTCGTAGTTAGTTTATTAGTTAGTTAGATATTAGTTTAGTTTAGGTAACATCGTGGAAGAAGGACGGGTCTTTACCCACTGTATGCCTGATCCACAGCCCGGGTGGGGGCGTTTTTATCTTTTTTGTAGGAAACTATAAATACCCCTCTCCACATGTAGAGAGGGTCGGTGCTTCCTTTCTTTCAATCTAACCTTCTCATTTTTCTCTCATCTCTTTCTCTCTCTAGAAACACCCAACTCACTTTCTCTCTCTAAACTATCTTCTCTTCATCTTTCTTTCTTTAATTCGATCCATATCACAAGAACCATACTTGTTTGTGTATTTGAATATCTTACATAAAATACTTATATTTTATTAAAAACCCTTAGGTTTTGTAAAGTTAACACATTAACCCCCTATCGGCATAACTTTACACCGTTAGTCCAAAACGATTTATAATTTCATTTCTAATCGAAAACTATTTTATATTTACATTTTATACCCAAAACTTTCTAGATTTACAGTTTTCATCACAAAAAATGTCAAAATGACAGTTTTCCCTTAAACTTTCATATTTACAGTTTTAGTCCCTCGGTTAAGAATTTTTGCAAATTTAGTCCAAATTTCACCAACATGAAAACTTAACATTTTTATTTTCTAAATAAGTTGGAAATAGCTTATTTAATTTGCGAAACAGCTTATTTGACCAAAAGAGCTTATTTTGAGTTAAATGGGCCTTTAACGAGCTAATAACTAGGCCCGTTAAGGTTTTTAAAATCTTTGGGCATGGGAAACTATTGGGCTTTGCTTTGGGCTCATACTTAGACTCTAAAAACTTTGAAAAACAGTTGGTATGATTAGCTTATTCCATAAGCTTATTTTCAGCTTAATGGGCTTAAAGGCCCAATCGTGGGTTTTAAGTTTTTAGAAAACGTGACGAGCTTTAGGGTTAAACGAGGGATCATGTGAGGGTATAGGAGTGAGTAATTTACGTGTCTCGTTAGTTTATCATGGAAACTAATAGGTTACACTTTAGAAACAACATGTTATGTGTCTCGTTTAGGACATACGTGGCCAAAGCATGTGTCGACCAAACTAGTTTAAAACAATTTTCAGTTTCTAAAATTTTCTAAGTGTTGGGGTTGAAATCGTATGGGTCAAGGGGACTTAGTAACGTGTCTATAGGAGTGCTTATATGTTATTATTAGCGCTAAATGTTTTACTAAACTTAGTTTCTTATGTGTTATACTTATGGTTTCGCTAATAATATATATATATGTTATAACTATAAATAACAAGAAAAACAAGACAAGTAAATGTGTCGTGTATAAAAGTAAGTCATGTGAGAAAACGAAATGAAATAAGTTGCTCACCTCACCAAGTATGGTGAGTAGAAATGAGTCATAGGAGTTGAGAAATACCAAGAAAACAATGCTACACGATTCTTGTAATGCCAAAGAGTTAGGATATGGATTCGGTTATACCCTTTCTTTGTTCGAAATTCTCTTAACTTGACCAAAGCTATACGTACCCACAAGGACCTTAAGAACTTAGAAAAACTTGTGTGTGGTGATTGTTTTAAGTATGTATGGGTTCGAATACATGCATGCACGTATATATATATATATATATATATATATATATATATATATATATATATAGACGGTTTGAAAACGTATGGATTGTGTCCCTTGGTGACCAAGGTCAATGTGGTACGAGTAGTATGGAAAGAATAGTGGTGCAAATAGTTTTGTGACGATTGTGCATCGTCCTTGTGTGTATACGAGCAAGAGGAAGGAAACAAAGTTTCCATGCTTTGTGTTTGGTTCAAATACTTGGTCACTAAGGTTTGTATGATTAGTATGAAGTCAAAGAGGGATGAATAGGAGGTTTGGTGGATACATCGTCCTTGTGGAGTCCCTGCCGATAAGAACAAAATAAGAAACCATGGTTGCGTTTGGTTTTTCCTTGGTAACAATGGGAAGGTCAATCCCTTTTAATGCTAGGAAGGGAACATTCGTCCTTGGAAGCCAAGTGTAGGAATAGGGAAGTTGGTATCAACATTCATCCTTGTGGAGATGTTAATGAGAGGAAGGGAACAAAACAACATAATATTTGTTTGTCTTGGCTTTGTTTGTGATTACTAGGTAGGCAAGGGTTAAGTAAAACGTGTTATATTTGTGGTGAAGTCGTTTGGAGTAGTATAGGAGTGGTACGAGACAATATGGCTAGGACAGATAGGTTTTTAGGATTTTTAAAATGGTTGAATTCGAGCTGAGCTTTGATCGTTTTTGAACGAGTAAACATAGACGACATCTAAAATGGTTTGGTTCCTATGATTCTCAGTTGGAAGGGCACACAAGATAGGTAAAAAATATGTATAGGTCATGTGGAAAATTTTGGAGAAAATGGGGCAAAGTAATCGGGGTTTAGGACGAGTTTTTAAAATAGTTATAAGGGTTTAGTGGGCATACATGTGAGTTGGGCTTGTGTCATGGACTGGGCTAGACGAAAGGAAAGAAAAGAAAAAAAAAATAAAAGGGTCCGTTTGGGTGTAAGGTGTGTAGCAGAATTGGGCCGAGGCCCAATGAGATTTACAGGCCTAATTATTTTGTCTCGAAAGTCATGTCGAAGTTAGGAGTAGTTACGGAGTGTTCGTGTAAATTTTCGTGAGCTCGGGAATTTATTAGGACGTATTTGGTTAGTTATCAATATATATATATATATATATATATATATATATATATATATATATATATATATATATATATATATATATAATTATTACGTTACATAATAAACGTTAATTATAAAAATTATTTCGCGATACTTAGACTATCAAGGTTCGTGTGTAAGCGCGTTCCAAGGTAAACGGTGATCACAAACGACATTGTGATTATAAAAGTGTATCTCGACTAACAAACAAAAATTTTGTTATCGGTAAAAAGGGTTTTTATTTATCGTAATGATTCGTAAATCATGAGTTTGCATTTACTATTTAGGAGGGAAAATTACGGGTGGTTACAGTACATACCCCTTACTGTGAATTCCGTCCCAGAATTCAACCTGAAACAATTGTCGGTGATGCCTAGGAGAAGATGTGTGGGTATTTGTTGCGGATTTGGTCTTCGCGTTCCCATGTGTACTCCGGTCCTCGCTTCGAGTCCCAGCGAACTTTAACAATGGGGATGCAGTGGTGTTTTAGTTGTTTGACCTCCCTATCCATGATGTCTACGGGTTCTTCCGTAAAGACAAGATTGTCGTCGAGCTGAATCTCTTTCCAAGGGATAACAAGAGATTCATCGGACAAGTATTTCTTTAGGTTTGATACATGGAAGGTGTCGTGCACTCGGTTAAGTTCTATGGGTAGTTCTAGTTTGTAAGCAACCGGTCCTATCCTTTCTAGGATCCTAAAGGGACCAATATACCTAGGGTTTAGTTTTCCACGTTTTCCGAAACGTATCATTCCTTTCCATGGGTTTTCGTCTTATGTCAGCATAACTCTTCTGCCTGTCTCTGGCAGCTTGCAGACGTTGTTTGATCTTTACTATCTTTTCTGTTGTCTCATGAATGAAATTGGGCCCAGTAAGTTGTGTCTCTTCAACTTCGGCCCAACAGATAGGTGATCTACACTTTCGACCATAAAGTGTTTAGAAGGGTGCTGCCTTAATACTGGCGTGGAAGCTATTGTTGTGGGAAAACTCGGCCAAAGGTAGGTGTCTATCCCAACCTTTTCCGAAGTCGATAGCGCATGCTCGTAGCATGTCTTCTAAGGTTTGGATGGTTCTCTCACTCTGTCTTTTGGTTTGGGGGTGATAATCCGTGCTCATATCTAATTTGGTTCCCAAGGCTTTTTGCAAAGTCTTCCAAAAATGAGAGGTGAAACGGCTATCTCGGTCAGAGATGATTGAAATAGGCACTCCATGTCGTGACACTATTTCTTTGAAGTATAACTGCGTGAGCGTACTCATCTCGTCAGTTTCTTTGATCGGTAGGAAGTGAGTGGATTAGGTTAAACGATCTACAATGACCCAGATGGTGTCTAAACCGGTTGAGGTTTTGGGTAGTTTGGTGATGAAGTCCATGGTAATACATTCCCATTTCCATTCGGGTATCTCGGGTTGGGTTAGTAATCCTGAAGGTTTTTGGTATTCTGCCTTTACTCGTGAACAAGTCAAACATTTCCTGACAAACTCAGTAATGTCGGCTTTCATGTTTGGCCACCAGTAAAGTTTCTTTAGGTCGTGGTATATTTTGTCAGAACCTGGGTGGATGGAGTATTTAGACTTGTGAGATTCATGCATGATGAGGTCTCTTATACCTCCATAGAGAGGATTCCAACTTCTCTCTTTGAAACTGAGCATTCCATCAGCTCGTTTCACAAAACCGTTGGGGTTTTCTGGCATGCCATAAATCTTTTCCTTTGGTCGGTTGGTTTACTTAAGGGCTTCGGTTTGTCCGTTGAGTATTTGGGAAGGAAGATGTGAAGAGATGGTTATTCCTAATGATCTAACCCTAAGAGGTTTAAGTCGTTCCTTCTGACTTATGGCATCTGCCACTACGTTGGCTTTACCGGGGTGATAACGGATTTCACAGTCGTAGTCACTAAGTAATTCTAACCATCTCTGTTGTCTCATGTTTAGTTCCTTATGGTCTAAGATGTGTTGGAGGCTTTTGTGGTCGGTGTATACGGTGCATTGTATGCCATACAGGTAGTGTCTCCATAACTTAAGGGCGAATACTACGGCTCCTAGTTCTAGGTCGTGGGTTGTATAGTTCTCCTCGTGTTTCGTAAGTTGTCGTGAGGCGTAAGCTATCACTTTGTTTCGCTGCATCAATACTGCTCCTAAACCATGATACGAAGCATTACAGTAAACCACGAAGTCCTCACTTCCTTCGGGTAATGCCAATATTGGTGCTTCACAAAGCTTTCGCTTTATGAGACGGAAGGCTGAGTCGTGTTTTTCTTCCCAAACAAATTTCTTGTTCTTCTGAGTCAGTTCGTTCAAGGGCTTCGAGATTTTTGAAAATCCTTAAATGAATCTCCTGTAGTAGCTGGCAAGAACCAAGATTTGGCGAATCTCGGTGGGGTTGGTTGGAGATGCCCAATCTTTCACGGCTTCAATCTTGACGGGGTCTACATGAATACTTGACTATTGACAATATGACCAAGAAATTGTACGGTGCGGTTCCAGAAATCGCATTTCGAGAATTTTGCATACAATCCCTCTCACCTAAGTAATTCCATGATTGTCCTCAGATGGATTGCATGTTCGTTCTCATTGCGAGAGTAGATTAGGATGTCGTCGATGAACACAATTACAAATTTGTCCAAGTAATGTTTGCATACTCGGTTCATGAGATCCATGAACACAGCAAGTGCAATGGTTAACCAAATGGCATTACTTGGAACTCGAAGTGTCCGTAACGGGTTCTGAAGGCGGTTTTGGGAATATCCTCTTCCCGGACTCTAAGTTGGTGCTAACCTGAACGTAGGTCGATCTTTGAGTATACACTCGATCCTTGCAACTGATCAAACAAGTCGTCGATCCTGGGTAATGGATATCAATTCTTTACTGTGAGTTTGTTCAATTCCCGGTAATCGATACACATTCTGAACGATCCATCTTTCTTCTTAACAAATAAGACTGGAGCTCCCCAAGGTAATGAACTTGGTCGGATAAAACCATTATCTGACAATTCTTTCAGTTGCTCAGATAGTTCCTTTAGTTCAGACTATGCTAGTCTGTAGGGTGCTTTTGCAACTGGTGCCGCTCCAGGCAGAAGTTCGATTTGGAATTCCACCTGACGCTCAGGTGGAAGACCGGGCAAGTCTTCGGGGAATACGTCGGGAAATTCTTTGACGACCGGAACATCTTCAAGTCGTCTCTCTTTCGACTTGTCCTCCGTTATATGAACCATGAATGCTTGACATCCTTCGTTCATGTACTTGACTACTCGGACATACGAGATGATTCCGTATCGAGTCTTATTCAGGTCACCGTGAACGATGAGGGTTTCATCATGGAGAGGGATATGGATAGTTTTCTCATCACAGAGAATCCTCGCATGATGTCTGGACAACCAATCCATACCAATGACGGCGTCGAAGCTACCGAGAGGGATAGGTATAAGGTCGATGGGGAAAGGTTTGTCTTGCAAGATTATAGTGCAATCTCGCAAGACGACGTCGGTGTTTATTAGGTTTCCGCTGGCCATTTCAACTTCAAAGGAGGTGTTTAGCTTAGAGGGCTCTACATTAAGTAAGGGGGCTAATATATGGACACAAAACTCCTATCTGCTCCGGAATCGAATAAAATCCTAGCACTATGTTGGTTTATTAAGAACGTACCCGTAACAACGTCGGGGTTTGACGGAGCATCCTCTTCTTTAATCACGTAAGCACTTCCTCGAGCAACGTTCTGCTGGCCATTTCCTTTTGGGCAGCGGTTCCTAAAATGTCCTATTTCTCCACAAGTGTAACAGGCTGGGGCTATGGGTTGAAGATTGCTTCCAGTAGCTGGACTCCTGCAATCCTTGGCTTGGTGTCCTATTTTCTCGCATCAAATGCACTTGGTGGTGCATGGTCCATTGTGGTGTAGTTTACATCTATTACACTGAGGTTTTAGGCCTTGGTATTCTTTGCTATCCGTAGCAGTGTAAGTTTTAACAGCTTCTTGTTTTTGGTTTTGCCGGTTGTGGCAGTTGTTTCGGTTGTGGTGGTAAGGGTTACTATTTTTGTTATTAGGGTTGTTGTTGGAGATAGGGCTGGAGTTAGGGTTGGAGTTGGAATGAGTAGTCCTCTTGTCATCGAGTTTCCTCTTGAGTTCGTTACTACACTTGACCTCTCGGTCAAGGAGTTTTTGTGCAAGTTCGATTGCAACCTCTAGAGAGGTGGAGTTTGATGAGGTAACGTCACCCTCAATACTCTGAGGAAGTCCTTCAACGTACTTCTCTAGAGTCTTCTCGAGGTCGGGTACAACCGTAGGACATAATACCATGAGTTCTTGGAATCGGCGGTTATAGGTTTTGAGATCAACACCCTTGACATTTAGCTGGTGGAATTCATCTTCCAATTTCCTCAGTTCAGAACGGGGGCTATACTTTTTCAGTATTCTGGCCTTGAATTATGCCCATGTGACTTGATAGGCTGTCGTGGTTCCCATAGTCTGGACTGTGGCATTCCACCAAGATAAGGCATCTTGCATGAGTGTTCCTGTGGCGAAGGTGACTTTCGTGTCGTCGGTACAACCGCTCCTTTGAAAGACAGTCTCAATTCGCTCAAACCAGTGGGCCAGTTCGGTAACACATTCAGTTCCTTTGTAGAAGGTAGGCTGGCAACTCATGAAGTCTTTGTAAGTACATCGGCGATGGGTGGCTGCCACACTCTCTCTAGTGGGCATGCTAGTACCGCTGTTGCGAGCATTAGCTGCTGCTTGCTCTACCAAGACTGCATTCACACCATCAGCGATCGCCTTTCGAATATCTTCTGGAGTCATTACGGGTGTGGTGGTTACGGTTTCAGGGGTAGCAGTTGCTCTTCGGGTGCGTGCCATGTTTCTATAAACATGCAAGGAACATACGTTCAGAGATCTTATAATGCTAGAGTAGGATTATACGAAGAGCGAGGGAATCAAATAAAGTCATCATGTTAAATACAAAAATCCGAGCCTATGGAGTATCCTAAGGGGCTCTAAGTGGGTTTTATATAGCATCACGACATGTCTGAATCAAATCACAACATACATGAGGAATATAAAAGATCTAATTATCATGCATACATCAACAACATCATGAGACAATATATAAGAGAAAAATGCAGTATGAATATAAGAAGCAACCATGGAGAAACATAAATCAATATAAATATAGTACATCCACACGATAGTTTGTTACAACATATGGATACAAGATTCCTTATTAATACAAAATTGGTAGTCTAAGAGAACTCTTAGTTATACTAATACATCTTTGATCTATGGTCCTCTAGGTGCACCATCCAGGCGTCGCTGAAGGCTCATAACCATATCCATCAAGATCTTTACTGTCTAATCTCGGGGTCAATCTCTGGCGCGGAGATCCTTAATCATGAGTCGGTAAATCAGGACCTGAGAGTTGAGCTGGTCGACTACAAATTCAAGTGCCTCTAACGCTGTCTGCATCGAAGAAACATCGTCGCGCAACACAGTCATAGTATCTCTGACCTCCTCAAGCTGAGTACCCATGTGGTCGAAAGCTATCTCCATAGCTAGCTGGCCTATGACAAGGTTCTCTACCTCATCTCCAAGAATCTCGACTTGCACTGAGGGCAAATCATTGAGGATGCCAATGATGTAGTGTAGTCGATCCTCGTGTCGAGCTAGTCGGGCGGCGAGTAGGGGTACGGTGTGGTGAAGGGGTTCTCCAGTGACAGGAAGACTCCTCGAGACGACGGCGGATGAGCTCTCTCCTAGTTCAGCTGTGCTAGGGGCTCCTTCCTGGAATCTCCAACGGCGGATGATCGGAAGTAAGAAAGACCATCGGCGAGCATCGAATCTTCTGTGAGTCTTGCGATGAGCTGTTGCCTCTGATGCAACGTGGGCGTAAGGATCTGAGGAATAAGGGATCAAGTGGCATTCCTTACCACGGGTCGGCAAAGGGTCGCTGTGGATGGTTGGGATGTAGGCGGGGTAGAGGATGGTAGTAGCACGGTAGTGGTCTGTCGGTAGAAGATAGTAGGGGATGGAATAGAAGACGGCGGTATAGGTGATGGTGTCCTGGTGTGCTCAGGGGTTGGGAGTGGTATAGCAGAGTCTGTAGGTGCACATACCCTCTTCCGAGCAGTGATCTACGGACAACGTCTCCCTCGTGTCGGTGGAACAGACAGCCAAAGGGTTTGGGTTCATAGGGTTGAAGTCGTTGAACACGTCTTCGTTGGTGGATCGGACCAGTCAGAGAAGATTGAGAAGGGGAAGATGTGAGAGAAGGATTTTCTGAGTCGGATGCAGGTAACCACTGTTGACGCTGCATGTGTCGATCAGTAGTAGGTGACATAGGCATTACTGTAAGAGCAAAGTCTGAAGTAAGAGACGTAGGGTCTTCACTTTGGAGTCAGACGATACTGCGATGGGGTGTGGAGCTGGAGACATAGTACTATAACAATCCCGAATAGTAAATGTAAGTTAAAATTATAAACGTGTTAGAAACAGAGAGCAATTCAAAGAAATGACCTTAAATCTTTGTGTACTAACCCCTAATCGAATCGTTTGGGATTCAGAAGTGAAAGGAATCATTTTATCTACTAATAGTGGACAAATTGGCGTATTACCAAATTACGCTCCTATTGCCACTGAAGTAGATATAGGTATTTTGAGAATACGCCACGACCAATGGCTAACAATGGCTTTGATGGGCGGTTTTGCTAGAATAGGCAATAATGAAATCACTGTTTTAGTAAATGATGCAGAGAAAAGTGGTGACATTGATCCACAAGAAGCTCAACAAACTCTTGAAATAATGGAAGCTGCTTTGAGAAAAGCTGAAGGAAAGAGACAAACAATTGAGGCAAATCTAGCTCTCCGACGGGCTAGGACACGAGTAGAGGCTATCAATGCCATTTCATAACCAGTCGGTGCGTCCGAATAATCATCGATTTATACATCCTGGTTGTTTTATTTGACTTGATTCTGTCGAGTAAATAGAATCAAGCGTAATCAGATTTTGATGTAACGAAAAAGAAAATAAATAAAAAAGATACAAAATAAATATTACTAAAAAATTACTTGTTAGATACCATTAACCAGGGTATCTAATAAGTTCTACCTACTATTGGTTTTGAACCAATGACTCCCGCCGTATGAAAGCGATAATCTAACCGCTGAGTTAAGTAGGTCATTTATCTTCACAAAGAAAACCAAAAGGGACTCATCCCATCGATGGATTATAAATATCATATTACTTAAAAGCAACACCGATCAATATGATCTTGGATCACGGAATAGTCATCTTGAGACTATTCATCTTGACAATAAATTATCTACATAATAAAATATGTATTACAAGCACTAAGGGTTGTAGCTCAGTTGGTAGAGCACCTCGTTTACACGCGCGCCGATGTTTTTCACGGGAGTGCATCATGCAATCAAAAAATTGATCTTATTGAGAAATCGATGTCTTACTCCATAACTTTGAGGGAAGAGGAGAAAAATAGCCTGAGAAGGATTCGGTCAATTTAGGTGCTAATTAGGAACAGACCCCCATCATTGATTTGATATACTGATAAGGTGAATACCCAGTCTATTTAATGCTAGGCTGAGTATCAGGGCCTCAAAAAAATCTTTTTTCGTCCTATGAACTTTAAGGTGTGTGAAGTTTCATATTTGATTTTTAAGTAGAGCGATAGAGACTTCATTTCACTTAGGTTAATCTAGGCCAGAGGCAGACCTACGCCAAGATAACCCCCCTTGAAAAACTTTGGTAGTGTTCCTGAATCTGAATCCCACATAATGACTCAGAGAACATAGAGCCATCTCCTCATTTTTTTGTCAAAAAGAAAAATGGCGGACTAGCTGATATTTCTATCAGTTAATGAAAGAGCCCAATGCACAAAAAATGTATGTTGGGTCTTTGAAATAGTTCATATCATTTTGATAATAATAAGTTTGATCTGTTTTACCGAGAAGGTCTACGGTTCGATCCCGTATAGCCCTAAAGCCTTATAATATTCAATATTAATATTCAAAAATAAAAAAAATTATCCTTTTTTATTTGAATTTCCTCATTATTTTTTTAAGTGACTTATTGCTTCATCAAAAGACAATCATTCCTATAAGCCCATCCATAGGAATCGTTTAAATATACAAATGGAACCTAACCATACATGGCCTCCGATTATATCTTCCAAATCATCTACACTAACAATCCATCCTTCCCCCCAAAGGGCGATTTTAGTAAATAACCAAATATGATACTTGGGCTAAGCGTCAAGTTGGTGATTTTTCTTACATCTCCTCCTACCGGAGCCCAAGTATCATATACGCCCCCAAAATAAAAAGGCTTGAATACTAGAAGAAAAGCACCTAGACCTAACAAGATTAAGTGAATACCTAAAATTGTTGTCATTTTATTTCTATCTTTCCATACATAACCGAAGAATGGAAAAGATTCTTCAAGCGTCTCAGGCCCTAAAAGTGCGTGATAAATACCGCCAAAAGCCCAATACCGCAGAGGAATTAGATGAAGTACTCCAGAAACAAAGTATGGAAACGTATCTATAACTTCCCCACCAGGACCTACCCTCAACCTAGAGTAGCTAGGTGAGGAAGTAAAATTAATCCTTGTTCATACATAGGCTTCTCTGGTACAAAATGAGTCACTTCAAATAAATTCATTGCTCCGGCCCAGAATACGATTAATCTGGCATGTGCGACATGAGCCCCTAGTAGTTTACCGGATAAATTGATAAGCCGGGCATTCCCGGCCCACCAAACGAAACCGGTGGTTTCTTGGTCACGATCAGCTAAAGCTAAAGTTCCATTAAAGAGCGTTTCCACGGGGTAGAACCTCCTCAGGGAATATAAGGTTTTCATGAGGCTGATCTTGAGTCGCCATCCAAGCACGAATACCTTTGTTTAAAAGAATATTTTTGGTGTAGAAAGTCTCAAATTCAGGATTTTCCGCCGCCCGAATTTCCTGAGAAACGAAGTCATAGGCATGTAGGTTCAAGGCTAGACCGACTACTCCAAGAGCACTCATCCATAAACCAGTAACTGGTACAAATAACATAAAGAAATGTAACCAACGTTTATTGGAAAAAGCAACCCCAAAGATTTGTGACCAAAAGCGATTAGCAGTGACCATTGAATAAGTTTCTTTAGCTTGAGTTGGGTTAAAAGCACCGAATGTATTTGCACCATCACCATCTTCAAATAAAGTATTTTCTACAGTAGCACCATGAAATGAGCACAGCAAAGCAGCGTCCAATACACCGGCAACTCCCATCATATGAAATGGGTTCTATGTCCAGTTATGAATTCCTTGAAAAAAGAGGATAAATCGAAATATAGCTACTACACCAAAACTAGGCGCAAAGAACCAACCTGACTGACCTAGTGGCTAAATCAGGAATACAGAAACAAAAATGGCAATTCGACCAGAGAATGCGATTGCATTATAAGGTCACAATTGAACAGATCGAGCAAGTTCGAATTGACGTAACATGAAACCTATTAGTCCGAAAGCCCGTGGAGAGCAACAAAAGTCCACAGACCGCCTAATTGACACCAACGAGTAAAATCTCCTTGCGCTTCAGGACCCCATAGTAATAACAAAGAATGTGCTAAACTATTAGTAGGAGTAGAAACTTTAGCAGTTAAGAAATTGCAACCTTCCAAATAGGAACTGGCTAATCCATGGGTATACCATGAAGTTACAAAGGTTGTACCCGTGAACCAACCCCCTACAACAAAATAGGCACAAGGAAAGAGCAATAGGCCGGACCAGCCTTCAAAAACAAAACGGTCCCTACGTAACCAGTCATCCATAATATCAAACAAATCTTTTTCATCTTTTGGTAAATTTACCAAGGGATATAGTCATCGTAATCCTCCTATTCAACTACTTCGACCATTTCCGAATACCTCATAGTATTTTTGGGGCATCCAAGGAGTCGATCATTTCTGCATGATTCTTTTTTCTCGTGCACTACCCTTCCTATGGGTTTCGAAGATAAAAATCCTTTATTGGACCATAAATTGTCGGGTAAATCCATGAATTCAATTTGATTATTCCTTCTTATTATTATGCATCAGAATCATGAATTATCTTCTTATGACCCATGAATCTGATTGATTCGTTTTTTGAAAGAATTGGTCAAGGAAAAAGCAATCTCCTCGCCCACTACCGGTTGATCCTCAGGCCTGCCCCCTGTTCTTCCATCAACTAAATGGATTCTTAGATCTTGTTCATCAGATTAAGAAAAAGAACTCTCTTTATATTCTAACATTCTTGCCAATACATTATCCTCATTCTGTTCCGGATTGTAATCCCTAATAAAAAATATAGCTCCATGAGCAAAAGCTCCTGTCATGATGAATCTTGCAATGTATTGGTGATGAGTATATAACATAGCTTGGGTAGTAAAGTCTTGTGCTATAAATGCATAAGCCGGTAAAGAGTACATGTGTTGAGCAACCAAAGAAGTAATAACCCCTAAAAAAGCTAGAGCATGCTGTGAAGATCATATGAAAGGAAAACAATATGTGAGGATGACAAGTCTGAAACTGAGATGGAGATACAACCTTTCTAAATTTCCAAAGAGCCTCTCTAATACACGCTGCCCTCATCTCGTACCTAATGAGAAACACATAAGCATTTACTGAAAGTTGCTCTTAACAAAGTAAACAAATAAAAGCAAAGAGGACATGACGGTACCAATCTACGAATTAACTGTTTCCAGTGTTCCCTCTAGTTCTTTTGGTATAAACTACTACACCACATTAGTAGCATCACTACAAAGAAAACGATACCCGCATGAATAAAATTCAAAAATAATCAAAAACATGCAACTATCAGTTGTTTAACAAAATCTGAATAACTCACTTTGAATATCCATTTTCATCTCGTTCTTGATTAGAGGGTCCCGATCCATGATGTCTTTTCAGTCCCATCAAACACAATAAAAGAAAAATGATTTACGGAAGGAGTAGATGTAACTGTGAACCACTTTATAACTTTTATTTCATGGTCAATCAATATACACCCATTGTGGTAATTGTAATCTTACCTTCTGTAAGTGTAGTATCACAAATGCTTTTGTATTACCCTCTGTAATTGTAATTTTGGCGGTTGTGGTAAGTAGCTCCATTGGACTAAAATATATCAGAAAAAGTAACTATTCAGAGACAAAATCACGCATTTGTCATACGAACCAAGCAATCCAGGATAATAAATTTGTTTTTAGGAGATCGTCATGAATTGCTTGTACCTATTTCCCTTTCGGGAGTCCTGTACACAATGCAAACCAATTTTAACTGTTTTGGCCATTGGTGATGGTAAAATGGTGGACTCGCTGGCAAAGTTACATTAAGATGTTGAGTACTCCAGTTGCTGCAATCCTTTGCACCTCTAAGATACCAGATGATAAAAAGGTGAGAAAAGAATTATGAAAAACATCGGAAGAGGAAAAGTGTATACATATATTTCAAAACACTAAATCCACAAATCCACAGTGGCAGTCTTGAATTATCCGAAACTTGGGGATTAGATAGATGATCGTTACCCAGAAAGAACAAATTGTTGGCCATTTATATTTACGTTGTATAGCTTACCATGACTCACGATGAGAATAAACTCCTATTTAGCTTCTAGAGAGCACAATTGCAGCTGTCAAAAGCGCCTCTTTCCCAAACAGTCCCATTGACAATAGACAAACTTTCAGAAATCATAAAGAGTAAAGGGATGAATCATATCATAGCTTTTGAATGGAAAATAAAAAATGTTCTAAGTGTATAGAAGTACCACTATCGAGTTTTCCAGCTGTTCTTAGAAAGATCTTGAATAGGACTCCACAAGTCTTCCCCAAAATCGTAATGCACATGATTGAAGAGTGAGTGGCATGCATCTGGGAAGGTAAATAAAGCCACTAATTGCCTAAAAATATATACAATAATAAACGCATATTAGATATGTTTAAATTGAATAAACTATATATAGTGTAAAGAAACCAAAAGAGAGAATTAGCACCTATAATCCAGAAAGCAACTCACAAACATACATTGTGACATTGGTTGCATGAAGAGCATGTTTGTTTCCAGTTTTTAAACCACTTATTTAAATATAAACCCAGGAATCATTGTTCTTCTATGAAGAATAGGGTGGTGCACTTACTACCAAATCCATCTATTAGGCATGCGATTGAGCCTTTTCTTGAATCTTAGGTTCCCACAAGTGCTCCAGAAACTGATCTACAGAAATATGTTCCAGGTAAGACCTTCTGATATTACTTTTGCTAAAATAATTTAGAGATCGATAAAATAGTGATTCTAGCATTAGGGTTTTTGGAAAAAAAATATATACCTTTAAACAAAACAAAGGAGATACAAACCTACAAAAAAAAACATAAGCATACACAAAATCATCAAAATAACATAGTTACATTAGAGTTATGAGAAAAGAAGACATAATTCTTTTCAATAATATTAGGGTTTTGTGAGGCTTAGAATGAGGTTGTCAGAAGAAGAGACAATATTAGGGTTTTGTGAGGAGAATGAGGCTGTGAAGATGAATTCTATATTACGTATATTAAAAAATATATAGATTTAACTGGTATTTTTTTAGAGCATGAAATATTTGATTTTCATTGTATATCATAACTTCTAGCTTGTTCCATTGGTTGAGGTGTTTATTTCTAAATCAACATACCCAAGTTCGAATCTTGCAATGGACATATTTTTTATAAAAGATCGGAAATTAATGATGAATATTTAAAAAAATATAATAATTCCCAAAAAATTAAAAAAAAAAACAATATTTAATTAAATAAAAGTTGCTTAAAAATGATGACATTTAAAACACGAATATTATACATGACAACATACGATGACAAGGCACACTACTGATGACATGGCGCTCAAAATCTGATGACTGGGCACTCCTCCGTCCTATAATAAGTGTCCACTTGTACCTTTCAACCAATAAGAGAGAGTTTAGTGGGTAAAAGTAATATTTGATTGGTGAAAAGTTTAGTTAGTGGAATCTTCTAAAACTTTGTGCATTCTGAAAGTGGACACTTAATATGGGACGGAGGTAGTACCATTTAGTGCATGTTGTTGCATCGATAGTGTAAAAATAGTATTAAACAACAAACATTTATTTGGAAGTAGAAAATTAAATGCAACATTTATATTTCTATTAATATTTAGATATCCATTGAATAAAGAATGACTATTTATAGGTTATTAGGATGAATGCAACGCTTGGACAGTCTATAAATTCATATTTAGCATTATCACAAGCAAAAAATTATAAGAAATAAAAACTAAGAATGAAACTTATCAATGTGGTTTGTACGCTCTTGCTTCTCATCACAACCGCAAGTGCAACAACACACATTGCAGGTAGATTGTTTGTATGTATTTCATGGCAATTAAGTATACATAAGTTCATCTCTTTAGCATTTTTTTATTATATATATATATATATATATATATATATATATATATATATATATATATATATATATAAATATATATATATATATATATATATATATATTTGTAGTTCATGAAAATATGAATAATTCAATTTTCATATACGTGCGTGTAGGTGATGGGAAACTAAAAATATGTGACGCCGACCTTGACTTGCCCAATTGTACTGCGTAATATTGCCTGAGTCGTTGTCAAGCTTGGTTTGGAAATAGCGCCAAAGGGTTATGTAAAATGAATAATACGAAGTGTCGTTGTTTTTGGTTTTGTAAAAAATAATCATAAATAAATTAAATAAGTAGTTCTGTTTAACTTATGAGTTATGATATTTTAATGCTCTCTTTATTGAATTTGTAAAAATTATTGGGATCTAAGCTATTTCAAATCGTAAGAGTAACTTGTTCAATGAGTTAGCTAAAAACTTATGAGTTTTGGTTATGCTCTTGATATGAATGGGTACATTGCGAAACAAATCAAATGGAAATGAAATTTGTGACTCAATTATTATGTAAAAATGAGACAATCTATGTGCAAATTTAATGCGTAAATTATTGATTAAATACAAAGTTATTCACTACTACAAAAAATAGGCTTTAGGTACGATCTTTTAGGCTTTTGGTATGGTTTTTGAACTGTACTATATATTGGCTTACCAAAAAATAAAACATTTTCTTGGTACGGATTGGTACGATATTGAAAATGCTCTTTTACCAAATGCTCTTCCAGCAAGGGTCTTCCAAACTAAACTAGCGTTAGTGATGAAAATTACGTTACTAACCATTACTTTTAATTAAAGTGTATCTCATTATAAGAGTCTAGCTCGTTTACTAAAATAAAGTTCTTTCAATTTATTTTGTTTACAAACGCTAATGTATGCGCGATTATTTCCAAAAATTGAAATGTACAAGTGAAATTTCTTTTATTTTGATCCAAACAATGTTCATTGCTGCTATAACCTGACCCAAACACTCCTTATTGCTGCAGTAACCTAATCCAAAAGCGCCTTATTTGCTAATTATTCTAGACTTCATTCCTTACGAGTAACCGCACCTCCTCACTAACATCGCTTCGGCACTAACATTAACTGAATCTGGAGGACGTGATTCCTTTCTAACGGATGGGTGATGTAACACCCGTGAAAATTTCAGGTCATTAAATTACTATTTACATTTACTCATTATTCTATTTTAAGTAAATTTACTTTTATTTTAAGAAAACTTAGCTGCGTATGTCGTAACACATACAATTAATTCAAACCGACACTAAACTATGTCCAGTATACACTTTCTATTTACTTTTGGTTCCTTACAATCCTATTTTAATAGTCCTAATTTAATTTTCAAATTTTACATAAACCTTGCACCATTTACGTTTTACGCAATTTAAATCTACGTTTTTAGGTTTTAACCACGTTTAAATCCTTCGATGAACTCACCACTCATCTAAGCTACTAAAATAGGTTATGATAACAAGTTTTAACTTTTTCTATTTTTTACATTTTATTACTACCCGGTTTTACATTTCGCGTCTTAAAAACCTCACGTTTGCAATTACCGGGAGCAAACTACACATTGTAACTCACTAGTAATCAAATCTACACAACAAAACCTATTGATATAAATAATGCCTAAAAATGTTATTAACATGTATCGATATCTCTATGTTTTGGTAATCAGAAAACGTAAACTCATTGAACTATAAATTATGACGTAAACAAGTATTTAGTCATAAATATTCATTTCAACATCCAAATCACTTATGGTATGAATAAACAAAGTGTCTAATGCATTCTATGATCAAAGGAACATTTTCTTAATCACTAGATTTTTATAAAATGTCACAAACATTTTTTACTTTTTAGAAATTCATTTTTGGTATTAAATAAATATGTTTAATTAACCATAAATATATGAATTCAAATTTTCAACCAAAAATGGCAAAAATATTTCAGAAAAAAGCTTCCTCACTAAAAAACAAAGCTGGGCAACATTCAAGAGGGGCAATCCCCTTAATTAACTAGGCGGCCCCCTTACGGGGAACGGCCACGCTCCTGAGGTCCCCAACTTTGCCTATAAATACTAGGTGATTTCTGCATTTTTTCCTCACATTTTACACTCTAAACTTTTTGATCTAAATCTCCTTTCCTATTCTCATTAACCCTTTGATCATATAATCATAAGCTTTTGTTTCCAAATGATTCAAGCTTCAACCTTTCTAGTGCAAGAGAAGAATACTTCAAATCCTTCAAGACAAGAAGTATTATAACTTGGTGTGATCTCTACATCTAAGTTGTTTGTGCATCATCATTTGTATATTATTCATCCATTTGTGTATAAGTTGTGAATATTAGTTAGATAGGTATAAGCATAAGGAATTTTGCTAGTAAGGTGTGAAGGTAGAAATGTTATGAAGAAATTGTGGTGTGTAATTAGTATAGGTGTGAAGAAGTTGTGGTGTGATTAACTAGTGCTTAGGTGTGAAGAAGTTGTGAAGTAGTTGTGAAGAAGGTGTGAAGAAGTTGTGGTGTGATAAGTGGTGTGTAAGGTTTTCTCTGCCATAAGGGAGCTTGTTTACACAGTGAAGAAAACTCTCGAGTTAGGTGCTCGGGGAGTGGAGTAGGGCAAGGAAGGTGTCCTTGTAGCCGAACCACTATAAATATCTTGTCTAGCGGTTCGATCTTTCCATCTCTCATTCACTACTTTACTTACTTTTTTATTTAGTTTATATACATATATACCTGTTCATATTGTGCAAGAGTAGATTTCACATAAACTAGAATCAACATTTTTTGAAACAAAGTTTTTATAAAATTAAAAAGACGTAAAACTATTCAACCCCCCTTCTAGATTTCCACAATTGGTAATATCATTGATTTTTCTGGTAGATTCACGCCGGGTATCATTATTTCGGCTTCGTGATTTGGTTAGTGTGAAGAACTTGCATACGTGAGAAGATCTTGTTGATTTCTTGCATGTCACCCGAAAGAACATTCTGTACTTCATTGAGAATGGAAGAAATAGTGTACTGCTAGAGGGATTTATCTAATATTTTGGACATTGGTCGTATGGATTCGTGCCAAGTATGCAGGATACTTGTTGAGGGATTTATTGGGTCGATGAACATTGGTTGGATAGATTCGTGCAGGGTATTATTATTCGACTTTATTTATGTGCTTGAAAGTTTATCTCAATGAAGAAGACAAAGAAGCTTGCCATGTGTACTACAGTATCTACAACAGTTTCCGCTGCTACTTCAAATTCAAAGTAGTGTTTGGAAAGCTGTTTTTTGAGACTTCTAAGATGAATTATGACCCGTCTCTAGGGATAGTTAGGTTTCAGGATGAGATCGATGAGATAGCTTACCAAATGCCCTATAAGACTGAACAATTTTGTCTTTTATCAAACATCAAAAAGGAACACACGCAATTGGTCTACTATAGGAATGATAAGAATAGACGTAGAGGAGTAGACTATGTTATGAATAGAATATTTGGTTTTTACAAGGAATGCTTGCAACTAGGTCCGAAATACAAAACTAAAATCGACGATGACCTAGGAACTGTGACCTATGACGAGGTCACGTAATAGCCCTTAATCTTGAGTCTAGCTACAAGACTTGTAAATAAAGAAAAACGCTTCTTGGGAGGCAACCCATGTTTTATTTGTTTTGTTTGATCGTTTGTTTATTTGATTTTATTTGCTTCCGTATGCATGCTTTATTTTTATTGTTTGTGGATCATGATTCATAATAAATTGTGAAAATTCTTTACCTTGTTTGTAACAATTCGCATTTTCGGATTACTATTCATTTTTACTATTCACTTTCACTATTTACTCCCAAAATTTTTATTTCATATTCTCGTAAGTTAAACTATTTTAATGATAATCCGAGAATTTGACACTCGTCGGATCATTTCTGCAAAAATCGCGAAACCCCCGAGATTTACTTTTAGGTTTAAACATCATTCCAGCATCCTGATATGTCCATAAAACACTATAAACAATAGAAATATGATTTTTTCTCATTTTATGACAATTCCAAAAGTTTTGGAATTTTACGTTTTCCAGTTCAGCGTTTTACGCGAATTACGCGTTTTAGACCCGCGTTTCGAGTTTTAGCAGCGTTTAAGCAACCCGATAGAACTTATCACTCATTAAATATGCTAAGATAGGTGATATTAATAAGTTTTAACATATTTATAAGTTTCATATTTTTAGGATACCCGATTTTAAGTTTCATGACTTAACGGCTTACCGTTAGCGATTACCGGGACAAAACTCACTCCATAAAAGCAAAATATTATCAAAACACATATCCAGTCATCCAAGATAGGCATTGAACAAAATTTTAAGCCACATGGGGCATTTTCTTGGTCACTAAGTTTAGGATAGGAAGCTTACATAGGAAGCTAAACATTTTGCAAGTAAACTTGGCCACTAAGTCTTGGAAAATATCCTATGTCTCTAACCTCCTCAAGGAAACTTCCTAGGCACCTTCCTAACCTCCTCTTCATGCTATAAATACAAGGCTAATCCCTTCCTTTCTCTTCATTCCAAACACCCAACAACAAATCCATAAACCATGATCCTTTTATTTCTAAGTTACAAGTTACATACCAAAGTTGAAGGCATAGTTAGTCTCTACATGAATCAAGAGTTTGTTTGGTGATTCCATGGTTGAATTAGGAGCTACACGAGATATTAGGGACTGAGGTTAAATTCTTTTCATAAGGGTTATGTCAAGGCTAGCAAGGGTTTCAAGAGTTGTAGTGAAGGGTTTGCAAGCATAGGTTTAGTGTCCTAGTTTCATACTTGACTTCCTTTCTTTAGAAAGACAAAAAGTTGTAAGAAACCCTATTACACTTTCTTGCTCAATATCATTTTCATGTTTATTATGTTTCATTCATTCTATATATGGTCTTTGTGTTATGTTCATGATGCATAAAAATTGGTAAAACAAGTTATGGAAACTATATATTAACTTATGTTAAGTAAACAAGGAAACTAGTGACTTATATTGAGAACCACGACCAAAATAGAGTAACCATGATATGAAACACTTACCTACTGTTAAATAGGGTTTTAAAAGGAACACATAGCAATTTGAATCACCTAAAACGAGTACACGAGTCAAAAGTTATGGCCAAAAGAAGTTAGCGAACTTAAAAACCCGAAACTGCCTAATAGCATTCTGATAAAAAATTTGGATTTTTTTCGAGGCCTTCTACTCCGATTCATCAAAAAGTTAAAACACGAAAGTTGTCCGGAACAACATTTTCGTCTAGGTTTAAAGAAGCTCGAACCCTGAAAACGCATAACGAGTGATATTTTTCTTAAAATTCTTAACAGCCCATTTTAATACCCTATTGACCATTTATTGGTTATGGCTAAGTAAAACCAAGGGGTCTAATGGCCTTATAGCCGAGACCAAAACCATGGCTAAGGCCAAGGATGAGTCTCAAGACCATGGTAGCCATGACCAAAGCCACGGCAAGGCCACGGCTAAGACCTCAAGGCTTTCTAAACCGAAATCATTATAACTATTATACATGTTTTACAAATTGAATACTACAACACTAGGGAACTTCATGTGAGGGGTTCCATTTGGGTAAACGGATCGACGAGTTGCTGGATTTACAAATTAAAGTGTCCTAACTCCTCGAACGTTTACTACATGACCTCTGAATTATGACGGCCCGAACAGTAGTAAGAGATATACAAACTATACATGTTTCATAAACCATTTTTATTCAACAACTTACACTATATACTAAGTACTACATCATGAACTATATGCAAGACATATATAGGCAATTCTTCGTATTCTTAGATATTACTCCAACCTAAGTTGCAATAATTATTCTAGGTTGTTGATGCGTGGGAATCGCAACAGGCTTTACCTCTCGAGGGATCTCGAGAAGCTTACAACCCCCACCAGGCAGTGTACCTGATCGTTGTAGTATAGTATAGTGACAAGTACCGGGGGATTGATCGTTCAGCTTAGGAATAGTGTCGCTAGGATTAGAAAACCTAATTACTAGTTCTAAAGGTGAGAGACGATTATTTTAGTCTTTTTATATTTTATGGAAAGCAAGTAAAATCTCGGGTTTTGAAAGAGTGGGCGGAATTAGTTGCTATTCAACTAACCCAAAACTAAGATATAATCAAAATAAAATACTGAAAATGAAAATAAACTAAATTATACTAAGGTTGTGAGCAGTAATTGGAGAAATTGTGTTTACTTAGACTTCACTACTCCCTAGATATCTTTTACACGTTTATTACTTGTTATAATTCTATGGATGACGGATTGTATTCCTTAATACCATTCATGGGGTGGCATACATAACTCCCCAATTCTATGAGCTCTTATCTCCTCCTACACCATGACCCAGCACAACTATAGGGATTGTAAACAGTGGCTCATGCATTAAATACAACCAATAAAGACCTAGTACGCCTCGGTTCATGTTTCTTAAGACGTTCAAGCATGTTACCATTTGGAGATCTGCCAGTTTTCTTAAGCCTAACATATAAAATCATTCATCCAAGACAAGAATAAACAAGTAATCAACACATAATCAACATCTAGGTTTCATTAGATCTAAGCAAACACAAAAGAGATCTAGCCTAGCATAATGGAATTGAGACAAGAACAAGATATAGACAACCAACACATAGACATATTGATTGAATTAGAAGAACACTTATCTCAATTACAATGCAAGGTATCAAGGGTTTGGAACCCTTGAAAAACCTGTAAAAGATGCACCAAATTCGTCTTTAGGGTTTTACCAAAACTTCTCCGTTTTAATGAAAAAACTAGAAAACTATATATAGAAAAACTGGGGTGACGGCGTCAAGAGCAATGGTGTGACGCCGTCATCTCGCCGCCAAATATGTAACACCTAAAATCTAAAAGCAAGTGAAAAGACCAAATTGCCCTTACCAATTTGAAATTTAATTAAAAGCTTATTAAAGTACCAAATAAATCCCAAACTTCAAACAATGCACAAGTTATGTATCCAAATAATTTTAACAATTACATTTAACATTTATACAAGTAGTAAAATTACCAAAATACCCCTATAGGGCCGATTGACTTAATATGTGGTTTATTTTGATTTAAATTGAATTTAAATGGGTCTAATTATGGTAAATGTACAAGATAATCATCAAGAGATTTTCTCCTAACCAAAATCTCGAAATTCCTGGCCCAAGGCCCCCATCACACGGCATTCCATCTTTTATAGTCAATCCATACCTTTTTTACACTAAACCCTAATTACCGATTGAAAAATAACACACCAAAGAAATCTCTTAGCCTCCATTCGACGCTCCCATCACTCGCAAGCATTTTTCTGTGATTCATCAACATCCTAAGAAGCCAAGAAAAATCCCATTCGAATTGTTGAAGCCTTACACGATCGTAGCATTGTTTTCTTTGTGTCGAGCCCTAAAACAAAGGTAAATTCGTTATGCTTCATACGACCTCTATAAAAATGATTTCTTATTTTTATGATGTTCCTTACATCATATAAGACCCACGAAAATTGGTTTCAAGGTTGGAAGATCATTGGTGAAGTCATGGTGATTTTTGGATCGTTTTGGCTCTACGCGTATGCTATAATTCGTACAGCCCTCTCTACACGTTCCATTCTTGATTTGGTATTTTTCTCAAGTCCTTTATACCTTATAAACATCAAATAAATTGTTTGGTTCGACCCATGCATGCTCGACATCACTTTTGTGATTTAAAACCCTAAAAACGTGTTTAATTGTGAAATATATACTCCGATCAAGAATAATTATTAATAAAATTATTATACACTTATTATGATGTGATATAACCTGGAAAAATATTGGAAAGAATTATCCTTGCTTAAAACATGTATTTCGAATTTATTTGTTTTGTGTAATTCGTGTATAAGAGGAAAGGAAAGAAATAGGTCGAGAGGCCTAGGGTTTGGTTTAGGGCTGGAAAAAGGTGACATTTAATGATGTTAATAATGATCTAATGATTGGAAAGTGAATAAGATGGATTAGGGTTTGTAATTCTTTATTTTATGTTATACGATTTGCATTTAAAAGTTTTGGGTGAGTTTTGTAAACTTTAAAAACTTCAAGGTTAATTCTGGAACTTAATTGGGCTGTATACTATTCGACAAAAATATAACCTAAGGGTGCTAAGTGTAAGTTTTGCATTTAAATGGATTAAAATGTATTTAATGATTAATTAGGGTTTGTTTTGAAAATAATTAAAAGAGAGGGACTAAAAATGTAATTTTCAGAAACTTGGAGCTGTTTTGAGTATTTAAAAGTATTCAAGGGGTTTTGTGATAAATTGGTAAATAAATGGCTTAATATGTAATTATTAATAATTAAAAGTTGAAATTATAAATTAAAGGGTTAAATATGTAACTTTGATAACTTGAAGGACTTAAAGTGTAAATTGTGAATACTTGAAGGTATATTCGTATAACATGATAAAATAAGGGATCATTATGTAAAATGGATAAGCTAAGGGTTTAATGTGTAACTTTGAATACTAAAAGGTTTAAAGTGTAATTTTGGAAATATAAGGGTGTAAAAGGTAAAGTTATGAAACCCTAAGGACCAAATGTGTAAATATGTTAAAAGATACTTTGATTCCATTAATAATGACTCAACTTTCTAATTATGGAAACTTTCTAAAAGTGGAAACTTACTATTTATGGAAACCTGCTAAAAGTGGAAAGTCACTTTAAATGGAAAGTTACTAAAACTGGAAAGCCGACTAAAATGAGAAATCTGAATTTAATAAGTTATTAATAACAAGCCGACCATTAATTCATGTAGATTCGCTGAAGAAGGAATTTTTCTTTCGACCTTTATGTTTCTGTCATGTGTGCACTTGCGGTTTAAGGTACAGATATTCTGACCTTTCTCAAAAGGTTTCTCATGATCTCTTTCATATTCTGATTCGTTAGTTCCCGAATTGATGCCATTGCTATGATCCCCTTTACTTGAACCTTCTCTGTTGATCCCACTTGATATGACCTCCGTTATGAACCTATGCTATGAAAACCTTCTTAATGATACCATGGAAATGTTTTGAGAAGAACCGATTTGAAAAGATGTTTATAAATGATGCTAAATTTCTTTTTAAAAGAAAGGTTATTTAACTTTCATGAACACTATATTTTGAAAGACCATTTTTATGAAAACTGTTTTAAAAGATTATTTAAATTGGACTTTTAATAGAAACTTTTGAAACGGACTTTTGAACTGAACCATGAATTGATTTTTGAATATGAACCTTGACCTGATAAACTCTGATTGGACCTTGAATACTATTTCTGATATGAACCCTTTGTTATGAACTGCTGTTATGAACCTTTGATATGATTTTGAGATAAACCTTTGCTATATGACCTTTTGCATGACTTTGAGACCTGACTCTTAGTTTGATACCCGAGCCATTTATGTTTCTCCTACCTATGGAGGTACCATAGGCATGTCTGTGATGCACCACTGGCATGACTCATGTGTAGGTGAGTGATTTCTCACGCCGTCCCTTTTTATGATTACTATTATGGCCATTATGACTTTGAGTATATGACTTTGAGATTGACTTTGAGTAAGGGGCGTATGGGTTGCAATCCTAGACATGTATGCTTAGTGGATTTAACTATGACTTTGAGTTGACTTTGAGGTGATTGGTACTGTGTGCTATACATGCCCTTCACAACCCCTGGGAGCTGATCACTCCACCCTTATGATACATGAGGACACCCCTCATATTATCTGGTTGCCTGAGAGGTATCCCCTCTGATTGTGAGATTATGGATTGAAGGCTTATGACTTTGAGATATGACTTTGAGTTTTGGGCTCGTGGTAGATGACTATCCTTTCTTCTTTCTATTCTACTACTCTGTTATCTATTCCTTATTCTATTTCCCCAATGCACTATATTTCAGTTCTGTTTCATTATCATTGCCTTGTATATGTATCTGTTCACTGGGCTTTTTAAGCTCAGCCGCATTTCCTTTTCCTGCGGCAGGTTTTAGTAGGAAGCTGGGTTATGGGAAGAGAGTGTGACTGGACTTAGAAGACTATGCTTTGGACTAGAGACGATTAGATGAAGTTTCACTTTATTAGACATAGTATTTATTGTTTTGTAACCTTGTAGTATCAGATTTTCATTTGTAACCCTGAATTTCTTTGTATGTATGAATCATATGCTTGTGTTTGTTCTGATATGTCACTGTAATGTAATACTTCTACCCTTATCGGGTTGGGGTGTTACAATTATGGTATCAGAGACCAGGCTACGATTCGTAATACATTTACCCTTGACCTGTGAAGTTTGGACCCCTAAGTTTCCCTGTAGGCACTCATAAGACAACCTTTGAAACTTTACATTAGGATTCCCCATAGGAACCCAAGTTATTACCGGTGAGGAATGGGTAGACTAAGACATTTATGTAAGTATCATTTGCTTCCGTATCACTCTGATCGTGCCTTTGCTCTTAGATAAGCCTTATAAGGACCTTTGTTTCAGAAGTTAGAAGTTTTGCAACTTAAGCTTTGTAACCAAGTAAGTTTGGAATATCTCAGAAAGCTACCTGGATACCTTACACATTTAAGTTTCACCTTCAGATTTTGATCTCCGCCTCTGATTTGTTTGATAAGCTGTTTGGCACCTTTTCGACCACATCGTAGCTCATTCAACCACAATGTGTTCGACACATTCTGTAAATTCATTACTTATGCTGGGTATGAATGTATCATCCGATACTACTTAACTCTGTATGATCCATTACAACTCCTATGAGAATTCTGGTAATTATGAACCACAAATATGAGAAGTTTTTGTTTCCTCTCTTTGACTGATGAACCTTGTTCTGCCAACCATGTCCTTTGGAAGGGTATGATGTAAATACTATCTTTGTATGGATTTGTTAACTAAGCATGATGATGCTGATAACTGAGACTCTGTACATCTCACTATTGACAATTATACGATGTTCGTATTACCAATGATACACATCCTACCTGCTACTTATGCTAAGAAACTAAACGAAATTCCCACACATTGAACTGTTCGTTTATCCATCCCAACATTTTTGTTGAACCATGTACTTGACTCTGATATATGAACTATCTGTATGATTTGACGACTGTATTCACTCTATGAATCCTTTGACTTTGATATGCCTGATTGTACGGTCTTTTGGACTGAATGACTATTCGTGAAGATACCATAGACTACCATATCTGAAATGTGACCTTAAAAATCTGCTTCACACTATTTCATTATGATGACTCTCTACATCTGCTAAAATTTCTACCACTATGGAAAACCCCAAACCCGAACTCATGTGATTATCAAGTTTTTCCTGAAAACCATTATTATCAACCCTTAGAAAGTTCTGCTATTAGGAAATATTTTGTCATACGAAGATTTTCCGGTATTCTCTGATGAACCTTTTGGTACTCCTTCCTGCTTAGGAAGTGGAGTGGGCATTGAACTGATCTCAGTTGCAGAAACCATGGTGCTATAGAAGTTGAGTGTTTAAAGAAGCCGATGGAATATGATTTTTGTTAACCTTGGTGATTCTCTTTAGATGCTCTTGTTTGTTTATGAAGAAGAACGAGAGAAGTATGCGATGACGTATCGACTATCGTGAACTTAAACGTACCACTATCAGCAATCATTATCTGTTTCCGCGTATCAATGATTAATTTGTTTTTCCTTTGAACCCCGCATTTGATTGCATCATTTTAGATTTGAAGGCTGAAGAAGCAACCACAAAAACTTCTAAGAAGGGGGTTAACTAACCGAGAGTAACCTTTCGGAAGTATTTCAGTTCCTGAAGAAGAAAGAAGGCGATGTGAAAATTCCCTGAGATGATTTCTGAAGTTGCCTTTGCACTCGTTACCACATTTGTGAGTTTGAATGATGCCAATGGTGTTGGCTAGAATAATCATGTTTTCGCGTGTTTTGGACAAATTGTCATAGTATGACATTGTGTTGTGTCCTAAAACGAAAAAAGGAACATAGAGATTATTGGTGAGATGACCCTTTGTTCTGGAAGAAAATTTTGATTGACGTTCAGAAAGCATAGTAGACAACCCTACCCTATATAATGTAAAGACAGAGCTTTCACAAGAGGGACCAAGATTGAAGACCGTTATCGGAGTTTGAAACCTGGTGGAAGAGTAGTAGAAGATGGTTGCGACAAGCATTATCATGGAAGAAGCATACAAGAAGAAGAGAGGAACTGGGATAGTGCTCAATCATACATCATGCAACACGTGAAGATTTCAGTTTGGGCATCAAGACAACCAGACCAAAGAAGACGAACCATTCAACACAACCTGGAGTCGACAACAACAGCATGTACCTTAAGACCTGGAGCTATGTTAGAAGACCTGTCAAAGACACGCAGTCTTGTTTCTCTATTCATTTTAGTTGTACTAAGATGAATTGAGAGCAGAAGCAGACCTGCGGATGGAGGAATCCACAGTGATTGCGTCAGAGACTGCCGTTACGATGCCACACTACCAAGAGGAGCTGCTGAAGACCGGAGGAACCAGACTCGAGCTTTAAATTCTTTTAATCCTGAGGCAAGATGGACAAGAGTAAACAGACTACCCCAACTTGGAAGAAATTTTGAAATTTGTATTTGAGTGGACGGATTTTGAAGCAGACATTGTGTTTAGACGAGATGATTCTGTAAAGGATTGACGCTATTGATGACGTACCTTAATTTTGAATGACATTCTCGGATTTCCGTTACTCTTCGAGTAATTTCGTTCTCTTAGTTATGTTGTTTGTTTCTGATGATCTTTGAGACTGTAGAAGTACTAGGTGGATTAAGATAGGTGGTTTTGACTCACGACTTGAGATAAAGTATGACCAGCATGAGGGCATATGTATATGATGCCAGTATTATGACGTCTGGCCAGCGTGATAATACTTACATCATATAACGTGCACTTATGGTGGGCATGTGATATTTCGAGGAGTGCCTTAGAAGCTTAAGAATTCTGGCATCTGGTCAAGATCATCTGAGTTTAGTGAGACTTTAGGTTCATTCTACCTATACGTTTGATATGCTGTCCTTGTTATACGATTCGATACGTTTGGACTCTCGACACGTGTTTTGCTGATCTTTGCAACTTCTGATAAGAATCTTAGGTTCCATTATGAAATTTCTGCCGTTGACGATATCTAACGAATTGCTTTCTGTCCGTATACGATTCGCATTCGCGAAGTTGTTCATTATGATCTGCTATGAGTAAAATATGTGATTGTGGACTTTGAGGAAATGAGACCTGTTTGTTTATGAGATTACCTTTGGAAGGTTATCTAAATGCCGAGACTATCTGAGAAGCTGAAGAGTTAAACCTTAAATCACCCCATGTTTGCTACAATTCAATGTATTCTCATCTGATTCGCCTAATCAATTCGATGAAAATCCTATGTATTTTTATACCTCTTCCTAGAGAATTCGATTATCATCCGTTATGTTTGATACATTATCCTTTTGATTCAAATTCAGTATGATATGCCCTTCTGAGAAATCTGAAACTATTTTGACAATAACTACGAGTCATGAGAAACCAGTTGGTCTGAATATCTTTTGGAAGAACCTCCCCGGGCGTGAGAATGTTGTGACGACCTTTTGCAGTTGCTACGACTTCATCTAACTTTGCGACTTCAAATTTCGAGGACGAAAATTTTCTTTTAGAGGGGAAGAAGTTGTAACACCTAAAATCTAAAAGCAAGTGAAAAGACCAAATTGCCCTTACCAATTTGAAATTTAATTAAAAGCTTATTAAAGTACCAAATAAATCCCAAACTTCAAACAATGCACAAGTTATGTATCCAAATAATTTTAACAATTACATTTAACATTTATACAAGTAGTAAAATTACCAAAATACCCCTATAGGGCCGATTGACTTAATATGTGGTTTATTTTGATTTAAATTGAATTTAAATGGGTCTAATTATGGTAAATGTACAAGATAATCATCAAGAGATTTTCTCCTAACCAAAATCTCGAAATTCCTGGCCCAAGGCCCCCATCACACGGCATTCCATCTTTTATAGTCAATCCATACCTTTTTTACACTAAACCCTAATTACCGATTGAAAAATAACACACCAAAGAAATCTCTTAGCCTCCATTCGACGCTCCCATCACTCTCAAGCATTTTTCTGTGATTCATCAACATCCTAAGAAGCCAAGAAAAATCCTATTCGAATTGTTGAAGCCTTACACGATCGTAGCATTGTTTTCTTTGTGTCGAGCCCTAAAACAAAGGTAAATTCGTTATGCTTCATACGACCTCTATAAAAATGATTTCTTATTTTTATGATGTTCCTTACATCATATAAGACCCACAAAAATTGGTTTCAAGGTTGGAAGATCATTGGTGAAGTCATGGTGATTTTTGGATCGTTTTGGCTCTACGCGTATGCTATAATTCGTACAGCCCTCTCTACACGTTCCATTCTTGATTTGGTATTTTTCTCAGGTCCTTTATACCTTATAAACATCAAATAAATTGTTTGGTTCGACCCATGCATGCTCGACATCACTTTTGTGATTTAAAACCCTAAAAACGTGTTTAAT
This sequence comes from Artemisia argyi, assembly GCA_030686995.1. NCBI lineage: Eukaryota > Viridiplantae > Streptophyta > Magnoliopsida > Asterales > Asteraceae > Artemisia > Artemisia argyi. The sequence goes on along the minus strand of CM060687.1, from coordinate 102,375,942 downwards.
TGTGAAATATATACTCCGATCAAGAATAATTATTAATAAAATTATTATACACTTATTATGATGTGATATAACCTGGAAAAATATTGGAAAGAATTATCCTTGCTTAAAACATGTATTTCGAATTTATTTGTTTTGTGTAATTCGTGTATAAGAGGAAAGGAAAGAAATAGGTCGAGAGGCCTAGGGTTTGGTTTAGGGCTGGAAAAAGGTGACATTTAATGATGTTAATAATGATCTAATGATTGGAAAGTGAATAAGATGGATTAGGGTTTGTAATTCTTTATTTTATGTTATACGATTTGCATTTAAAAGTTTTGGGTGAGTTTTGTAAACTTTAAAAACTTCAAGGTTAATTCTGGAACTTAATTGGGCTGTATACTATTCGACAAAAATATAACCTAAGGGTGCTAAGTGTAAGTTTTGCATTTAAATGGATTAAAATGTATTTAATGATTAATTAGGGTTTGTTTTGAAAATAATTAAAAGAGAGGGACTAAAAATGTAATTTTCAGAAACTTGGAGCTGTTTTGAGTATTTAAAAGTATTCAAGGGGTTTTGTGATAAATTGGTAAATAAATGGCTTAATATGTAATTATTAATAATTAAAAGTTGAAATTATAAATTAAAGGGTTAAATATGTAACTTTGATAACTTGAAGGACTTAAAGTGTAAATTGTGAATACTTGAAGGTATATTCGTATAACATGATAAAATAAGGGATCATTATGTAAAATGGATAAGCTAAGGGTTTAATGTGTAACTTTGAATACTAAAAGGTTTAAAGTGTAATTTTGGAAATATAAGGGTGTAAAAGGTAAAGTTATGAAACCCTAAGGACCAAATGTGTAAATATATTAAAAGATACTTTGATTCCATTAATAATGACTCAACTTTCTAATTATGGAAACTTTCTAAAAGTGGAAACTTACTATTTATGGAAACCTGCTAAAAGTGGAAAGTCACTTTAAATGGAAAGTTACTAAAACTGGAAAGCCGACTAAAATGAGAAATCTGAATTGAATAAGTTATTAATAACAAGCCGACCATTAATTCGTGTAGATTCGCTGAAGAAGGAATTTTGCTTTCGACCTTTATGTTTCTGTCATGTGTGCACTTGCGGTTTAAGGTACAGATATTCTGACCTTTCTCAAAAGGTTTCTCATGATCTCTTTCATATTCTGATCCGTTAGTTCCCGAATTGATGCCATTGCTATGATCCCCTTTACCTGAACCTTCTCTGTTGATCCCACTTGATATGACCTCCGTTATGAACCTATGCTCTGAAAACCTTCTTAATGATACCATGGAAATGTTTTGAGAAGAACCGATTTGAAAAGATGTTTATAAATGATGCTAAATTTCTTTTTAAAAGAAAGGTTATTTAACTTTCATGAACACTATATTTTGAAAGACCATTTTTATGAAAACTGTTTTAAAAGATTATTTAAATTGGACTTTTAATAGAAACTTTTGAAACGGACTTTTGAACTGAACCATGAATTGATTTTTGAATATGAACCTTGACCTGATAAACTCTGATTGGACCTTGAATACTATTTCTGATATGAACCCTTTGTTATGAACTGCTGTTATGAGCCTTTGATATGATTTTGAGATAAACCTTTGCTATATGACCTTTTGCATGACTTTGAGACCTGACTCTTAGTTTGATACCCGAGCCATTTATGTTTCTCCTACCTATGGAGGTACCATAGGCATGTATGTGATGCACCACTGGCATGACTCATGTGTGGGTGAGTGATTTCTCACGCCGTCCCTTTTTATGATTACTATTATGGCCATTATGACTTTGAGTATATGACTTTGAGATTGACTTTGAGTAAGGGGCGTATGGGTTGCAATCCTAGACATGTATGCTTAGTGGATTTAACTATGACTTTGAGTTGACTTTGAGGTGATTGGTACTGTGTGTTATACATGCCCTTCACAACCCCTAGGAGCTGATCACTCCACCCTTATGATACATGAGGACACCCCTCATATTATCTGGTTGCCTGAGAGGTATCCCCTCTGATTGTGAGATTATGGATTGAAGGCTTATGACTTTGAGATATGACTTTGAGTTTTGGGCTCGTGGTAGATGACTATCCTTTCTTCTTTCTATTCTACTACTCTGTTATCTATTCCTTATTCTATTTCCCCAATGCACTATATTTCAGTTCTGTTTCATTATCATTGCCTTGTATATGTATCTGTTCACTGGGCTTTTTAAGCTCAGCCGCATTTCCTTTTCCTGCGGCAGGTTTTAGTAGGAAGCTGGGTTATGGGAAGAGAGTGTGACTGGACTTAGAAGACTATGCTTTGGACTAGAGACGATTAGATGAAGTTTCACTTTATTAGACATAGTATTTATTGTTTTGTAACCTTGTAGTATCAGATTTTCATTTGTAACCCTGAATTTCTTTGTATGTATGAATCATATGCTTGTGTTTGTTCTGATATGTCACTGTAATGTAATACTTCTACCCTTATCGGGTTGGGGTGTTACAAAATACTTCCTCGGACGGCCTTGATCTACTTATGACGGCCTATGTGACGCCGTCAGCAACCACGGTATTTTATTCTTTGGACTCTGACGCCGTCAAGAGTAATTCTTGACGCCTTCATGCACTGTTCACAGCATAGAATTTGGAGACTTTGCCGTTTTCTTCACTTTTATGCTCCAAAAACGTCCAAAATGGCTTCTTTTCCAGAATTCGCTCTCCAAGTACCTAAAATCAAAAAAGGAACGATTTAGGGCAATATTTGATCAAATAAAGTCGGATTCGGGCTTAAATGACCCCCTAAAAACGGATCATTTTTCGCCTCATCAGTTGCTCTTAGAGACTTTCGCGATTCGACTACCATTTTCATTACTCACTACATAAACTTAAGGTGAGTCATAGCCCCTACTCTTTTTATACTTGTTTTAACTCTTTGGGGGAGATACATGCTCGACTACTTGCTTACTTGTACAAATACTCAAAACATTTATACATGATTGTTTTATACTTGATGGTCTTATACTTGATTGCATTATACTTGATTGCATACATACATGACTGTGTTATACTTAATTGCATTATTCTATTTAGTGGCTAGTAGTTATCTTTAGGAATTGGCTCCCAGTTGTCTTTGGGAATTGGCTCCCAAGTGAGGTCTTCGGAGATGAAGTGTAGACTCATGACTAATTGCTTAACTGTTGTGATGAACTTATACATTTCTTAATCATACTATATATTTAACAGTGGGTTGTGAACACACAGGTTGCAAGTGTTGTTATGGGCGGGACTTGCAACTGAGTGGATTCACAATGCCTTTGCTGTGTGAACATTCTTTAATGGCTTTTCAACTGTTTTAAGACAAACTCTATGAACTCACCAACCATTGTGTTGACACTTTAGCATGTTTATCTCAGGTTAGTAAGGCGATAGCTAGTGCGTGGAACTTAGAGTCAAGCTGCATATTCTGAAGACTTACGCTTTTATCATTTATCATTCGAAACATTTTGTATACATTTATGTATCATGCTTTGGAATCTCATGTTTGTAACTTTGAATTCATTAATCGAAGTAGCACCCCAGTGACACAGTCTTCCGCTGCGGTATTTTGGGGGTGTTACAGATTGGTATCAGAGTCTTGGTTATAGAGAACTAGGTTGCATTTAGTGCCTAGACTATAACTGCTATATGCGTTAAGACTCTCCTCTTTATTTACCTTACACACACTACATACGCATATACTTTTTGTTAGTTATTGATTTAGTTCCACGCTGTTAGATGATGTGACTTTAGTATTATAAGGAACCCCAGAGTTTAGTCGAGTCATTAAAAATATGGAGCTCAGTAATAACTAATTATCAGAGTCTTGGTTATAGAGAAATAGGTTGCATTTAGTGCCTAGACTATAACTGCTATATACGTTAAGACTCTCCTCTTTATTTACCTTACACACACTACATACGCATATGCTTTTTGTTAGTTATTGGTTTAGTTCCACGTTGTTAGATGATGTGACTTTAGTATTATAAGGAACCCCAGAGTTTAGTCGAGTCATTAAAAATATGGAGCTCAGTAATAACTAATTATTTAACTTGATCTTATGACAGTTCTTGTTTGATTAGACATAAGGTTTGAGTTAAATAATATTATTGCTTCGCTTTAGGGATTTGATGACTTGATTATCTTATTATCTGTCTGAGAAGCGAGTTTTTGTTTCAGAAATTCTTAAGTTGGATGATTTATAATCTCCTTATTTAAATGGATTAGGACGCCTCTTTATTTAAATAAAGAAATTGTAAATCACCAAACCATGAGTTTATGATCCCTTACTTACATAAATTTGGACGCTTCTTTATGTAAGTAATGAGTTATAAATAAGTGGGCTTATTTGTATCCGGTACGACTACTTGACCACAACCTTAGACGAATCAGAGTGAACACCACTATTTTAGAGATCCTGAAACCCCGAATTCTCTTAGACACATCATAAGTAGTTAACATCAACTGAACTTCAGGACGAAGTTCCCTTAAGGGGTAGAGACTGTAACAATTCGTATTTTCGGATTACTATTCATTTTTACTATTCGCTATTACTATTCACTTTTACTATTCACTTTCACTATTCACTCCCGAAAATTTTATTTCATATTCTCGTAAGTTAAACTATTTTAATGATAATCCGAGAATTTGACACTCATCGGATCATTTCTACAAAAATCACGGAACCGTGTCCGAGATTTACTTTTAGGTTTAAACGTCATTCCAGCATCCTGATATGTCCATAAAACACTATAAACAATAGAAATAAGATTTTCTCTCATTTTACGACAATTCCAAAAGTTTTGGAATTTTACGTTTTCCAGTTCAGCGTTTTACGCGAATTACGCGTTTTAGACCAGCGTTTCCAGTTTTAGCAGCGTTTAAGCAACCCGAAAGAACTTGTTGGGAATTAAATAATCAGAAGAATCAGCATAAAGGCTTAAGGAAATACATCAAGTATGTTTCTGCTGACAAAGCACAAAGCATGTTTCCACTGATGGATTCTGCTGAAGAAGGTTTCTACTGATAGTGTTTCTGCTGATTGATTCTGCTGATGCTACTATGACTCATACAAACAGCTGTGTAGATAAGTATGACTTATTCTACTGATTCATATACAAGATAATCTCTTTGTTTTAGTCATTAAATTGAACACTTCAAGTGAGTTGTAATCCTAGATACATGTTGTATCTTAATGACTGACATGATAAGTCATCATCTAGCTAGAATGAAGCTTAGGTGGTGTTTGTTTGTTAAGAAGGTCTGAATCTGAATCTGAACCGCACATCTGAATCTGAATCTGATGCGTAAATGTCTGAATCTGACCGCATCTGAACGGGAAAAAAAACTCATGTTTGAACCGCACATTTGCTTGCTCGTACTATTTTTCTTTTGGTTTTTATTTGTGTCAGCAAGAGGCAACAAGACGTATTCAGACACCCCTCTCAAGTCCAAACCATTAAGATCTTACTGCATCTGAACGCGTCTGAACGGAAAAAAAAAAAACAAACGGTCTGAACGACCAAATGTCTGACCGATTCAGACATTTTGGCCATTCAGAGCCTGTTAAGAGGCGAAAAAAAAATCAAACACAGCCTTAGTCATAAGCTAGTATTTAAGATGAGTCATATAGATTGTAAAAGATCTTTCCTTGGACTATAAAAGGAAGATCTTAGATATAAGTTAAATACGTGCGTGATAAAACTGTGATAGATATAGACATATACATAGAGCAAAACATTAGAACAAAACACGAGATTCAAGGTCTTTGTAACCCTAGTGATAGTGAAGATCACTCGTATTATTCTGAATAATATTGAATCGTTTGGTGAAATACTTTCATTGTTCTTTGTTCAATAAACACAAGCGTCACAATTCCATTTCCAATAAATATTCTAAGTATGGTTAAGTAGATTCCGCATACTTAATCATATTCACTCAAAGTATCATATTTACAGATTACAAAGGTCCAACAACTTATAGTGTGTGATCAAATCAAGTGATCCTCTCAGTTGGTATCAGAGCACCCAGGTTGATATCTTTGATTTAGAAGAAGAAATGGATATAGAATCTATTCAAACAAATGTTGCTACAAAGTTGCCAGTTCTCAAACAAAATGAGTTTGAATTGTGGAGGTTAAGAATAGAACAGTTTTTCCAGGTGCAGGATTACACTCTCTGGGAAATCATTGAAGATGGAAACTCTTTCAAACCCACAACCACTTTATCAACAGTTGAAGGTAGGGAAATTTCAGTTGTTCAAACTATCCCTACAACTGCTGATGAAAGAATAAAGAAGAAGAATGACCTCAAGGCCAGAAGTATGCTGATGATGACCATTCCAAATGATCAACTTATAAACTTCAGCAAATTCAAAGATGCCAAGTCATTATTTGAGGCAATTGTTGCAAGGTATGGAGGGAATGAAGCCACCAAGAAGACCCAGAAAACCCTTCTCACGCAGCAGTTTGAAAATTTCTCATCAACCATGAATGAATCTCTTGACCACATGTTTACAAGGCTACAGAAAATTGTGAGTCAACTTGTTGTTCTTGGGGTGGATATACCTCAAGAAGATTTAAACTCAAAATTTCTGAGAAGCTTACCAGAAGAGTAGGCTATGCATGTTGTTGTTTGGAAGAATAAACCAGACATAGACACTATGGATCTTATGGATTTGTATAACAACTTTAAAATTGTGGAACAAGAAGTAAAGAAAACTGGTGTCTCTAGTTCATAAACTGGGAACATGGCTTTTATGTCATCTCCTAGTATCTCAAACCCAGTTAAAAATGAAAAGGTTGATAGTGAAGCTGGTGCTGCTAGTTCATCAAGCAGTACCTTTGGTATATTGAATGAAAAGGCTTGTTGTGCCTTTTTTACAAGCCAGAATAATGGGTCCATGCTAACTCACGAAGATCTCTTAGAAATCAATGATGATGATTTAGAAGAGATGGAACTAAAATGGCAAATTTCTCTTCTTAGCATGAGGGCTAAGAAATTCTATCAGAGGACGGGGAAGAAACTCACCATCAGCAGCAATGATATTGCTGGTTTTGACAAGTTAAAGAGAGAATGCTATAACTGTCATATGTTGGGGCACTTCTCAAGAGAATGTAGAAGGCCAAGGCAGCAAGATAGCAAGAATAGAAGTTTTGGAAGCAAGTCCAAGACAGGGGAATCAACCAATCCAAAGGCTATGGTAGCCATTGATGGATTAGGATTTGATTGGAGCTTTACAGCTGATGAAGATGAAACTTCTCCTCAGACAGCTCTTATGGCTTTCACCACAGAGGTACAACATGATAAAGTTTGTTCAAATAATTGTTCTGCTCTTAAAAGTTTAGAAACCTTAACCAAAAGTTATGAGAATCAAAGGAAAGAATTAATTGATACAGCTCATAGCTTAACAAATCATAAAAGAGGTATAGCTACTCTAGAGGAACAAGTCATACATTTTCGAACAAATGAATCTACCTTTACTGATGTCAAAATTCTTCTTGAAAGAGAAATAATGTTTAAAGATAATGACATTAATTACTTGAAAGCTGAAGTAGATAGGCTTAGTAAGGCTAAAGAGAATATTCAAATGAGTGTAGAAACACTAGATTATGCATCTAAGGGTGTGACTAACTTAATTGAATGTCAAGTAATTAATAAAGCTAAGTCTGGTGTTGGATACAAATCTGTTCCTCCACCATATAGAGGTATTCCTTCACCCCCAGGAATTGACCTAGAACACACAGGATTACCTGAATTTCAACTACCTGAATTAAATTATGGTGTTCAACCAAAATCTAATGTAGTTGTTAATGAACCTTTGAAAGAAAGTGAAAGTTTAAGTAAAACTTCACTTCCTGAGGATAAGGTGTGTTCTTGTAGAAAGTCAGATGGTCCAATCATTGAGGACTCAACATCTGATAATAAAAAGGATAAACAGGTTATGTCTAAACCTGAAGTGGTTAAGAAAGCAAGAACAAGAGTTCCTAAGATAGTCAAACACAATACTGATAGGCCTAAGACCAATGAAAAACATGTTAGGCAACCAGTAAGATATTGTGAACAATATACAACCATAAACAAACCTAGAGGTAACCAAAGGAATTGGTATAGCCTCAAGTCTCTCCAACAAAGGGATAGCAAAGTTTGTTACACATGTGGTAGTTTTGACCATCTTGCAGCTTTCTGTAATCAATGGGTATATGGGTATACAAATAATAGAGTGAACTACAAAAGGCAAACACCTAAATCTTATTTTCACTCTAATTCTAAAAGATCAAAACCCAAAACAGTCACAAAAGCAGTTCCTGCTGATAGAGCAAAAACTATTCCTGCTGAAAGAAAAATGGTTTCTGCTGAAAAACCATATATGACTGTTTACCCAAAATCAACAATTAAGGGTGCAAAAACAACTTTCAAACATGCATCTAATATTGTTCAAAGGCCCATTCAAACAAAGGCAGTAGTCCAAAAACAAATTTGGAAACCAAAGGATACAACTGCAAAGCCATCAGTTTCTGCTGATAGCCAAACAGTTCATATCACTGCTAAGGGAAACAGGGAAAATGCTGTTAAGGCCTCAGCATGTTGGATTCTTAAATCCAATGTTGCATCAACAATTCTCAAAAGATTACATCCCATTGATGCAAGAGGCGGATCCAAGTCAGAAATGGTTTGGATCCCAAAACAAAACTAATTCCTTTATTTATGTATAGGGACATTCATCAGCAGATACTGAAGATCAAGGATTCTCAGATAGTGGATGTTCAAGGCACATGACAAGAAACAAGTCTTATCTCTCAAATTTTCAATCAGTAGATGGAGGCTATGTTACCTTTGGAGGAAAAATTACTGGTAAAGGTACTATTAAAACCGGTAAACTAGATTTTGAAGATGTGTACTATGTGCAAGAGCTTAAGTATAATCTTTTTAGTGTTTCACAAATGTGTGACAAAAAGAACAAAGTTCTCTTTACTGACACTGAATGTCTTGTATTTTCTTCTGATTTTAAGATGCCTGATGAAAGTCAAGCACTTCTTAGAATTCCAAGAAAAGGCAACATGTACAGTGTTGATATGAAGAAAATTGTTCCAAAAGATTCTCTTACTTGTCTTATTGCTAAGGCCACATTGGATGAATCTATGATATGGCATAGGAGGCTTGGTCATATTAACTTTAAAACCATAAATAAGATTGTCAAAGATGGTTTGGTAAGAGGTTTACCTCAAAAACGATTTGAAAATGATCAAACATGCATTGCTTGTCTTAAAGGCAAACAACAGAAAGCCAATTGTAAGCCCAAAATTTTTAACTCTATCAATCAATCATTGTTTATGTTGCATATGGACTTATTTGGTCCTACAAATGTTAGAAGTTTGTTGCATAAGAGATATTGTCTAGTTATTACTAATGACTTTAGTAGATTTACATGGGTATTCTTTTTAGGTACTAAGGATGGGACTTCTAGCATCCTTAAGACCTTCATTACAGAGATAGAAAACCTAGTAAGCAAAAGAGTAAAAGTCATTAGATGTGATAATGGGACAGAATTTAAGAATAGAGTTATAGATGATTTCTTTAAAGAAAAAGGTATTAAAAGAGAATTTAATGTTTCAAGAACTCTACAATAGAATGGAGTTGCTGAAAGGAAAAATAGAACACTAATAGAAGCTGCTAGAACTATGTTAGCTGACTCTAAGTTTCCTATAACTTTTTGGGCAGAAGCAGTCAACACTGCTTGCTATGTTCAAAATAGAGTTTTAGTTGTAAAACCTCATAATAAGACATCATATGAACTTTTTAGAGGTAGAACTCCTGAAATAGGATTTCTTAGACCTTTTGGATGTCATGTGACAATTCTTAATACCTTAGACCATCTTGGAAAGTTTGATGGAAAAGCAGATGAAGGATTCTTAGTTGGATATTCTATCAATAGCAAAGCATTCAGAGTATACAACATGAGAACTAGAAGAGTAGAAGAAAATCTACATGTGAAGTTTTTGGAAAATAAAACCAATGTAGAAGGTCAAGGTCCCAAATGGCTATTTGATCTTGAATCTCTATCCAAATCAATGAATTATGTGCCTTTTGTTGCAGAAACTAATGAATTTTCAGGTTCACAAACTGCTGATGCAACAAATGGAGAAGGATTAGAGAATGAGGCAAATCAAAATTATGTGATAATGCCAATATGGACAAATATAAGCGTGGATTCTACTTCAATAAATGGTGAATCTTCTTCTGGTAAATCTAAAGAAGATGTTGAAGATGAATACAAGGAAGAAGGAGCTAAGGAACAAACGTTTCAAGTCAGAAGTAACACTGCTGTTTCTGCTGATAAGCAAATCGTTCCCGCTGATGAGCAAAATGTTTCTGCTGATGGACCATCAGAAGAAACACAAGCAAATCTCTCAAAAGATGAGGTGGATTTCAACAACCTTCCACCTGATTATCAAGTTCTTTCTACTTCATACTCAAGGATTCACAAAGTCCACTCCCTGGACAATGTAATTGGAGATGTACAATCAGGAGTGAAGACAAGACAACAATTGATGTCTTCAGATCAACAAGGGCTTTCTTGATGCCCTTTATGCTTCAAAACAGCATGAGTTTTCAAACTCTTGCTTGTTTGTATGTTTTCTCTCACAAGATGAACCAAAGAATATTCATAAAGCCCTAGAGAATTCAAGCTGGTTGGAGGCTATGCAAGAGGAGCTTCTTCAGTTTAAGATTCAAAAGGTTTGGGTGCTAGTTGATTTACCAAGTGGTGTAAGGGTAATTGGCACTAGATGGGTTTTTAGGAATAAAAGGGATGAAAGGGGCATTATGATAAGAAATAAAGCTAGATTAGTAGCTTAAGGGTACACACAAGAAGAAGGGATAGACTATGAAGAAGTTTTGCTCCAGTAGCAAGAATTGAAGCCATTAGACTTTTTTTGGCTTATGCTTCATTTATGGGATTCACAGTTTATCAAATGGATGTCAAGAGTGCTTTCTTATATGGTACTATTGAAGAGGAGGTGTATGTCTCACAACCTCCTGGTTTTGTTGATCCTGACCATCCAGACAAAGTGTACAAGGTTGTTAAAGCTCTATATGGCCTACATCAGGCACCAAGAGCTTGGTATGAAACACTGGCTTCCTACTTAATTTCAAATGGATTTCAAAGAGGCAAGATAGATCAGACACTTTTCACCAAGAAGCATAAGAAGGATCTTTTGCTAGTTCAAGTGTATGTGGATGATATCATCTTTGGATCTACAAGGAAGGAGATGTGTTTGGAGTTTGAGAAGCTTATGCACAATAAGTTTCAGATGAGTTCCATGGGGGAACTTACATTCTTTTTGGGTCTGCAGGTTAAACAATCAAGAGAAGGAATCTTTATTAGTCAAGACAAATATGTTGCAGAGATTCTTAGAAAGTTTCAATTTGCTGATTCCAAAACAGCAAGCACACCAATTGATCCTGAGAAGCCACTTCTTAAAGATGTAGAAGGAACTAATGTGGATGTACACACATACAGATCTATGATAGGTTCTTTGATGTATCTTACATCATCAAGACCTGACATCATGTTCTCTGTTTGTGCTTGTGCAAGATATAAAGTAACTCCTAAGGTTTCTCATTTAACAGCAGTTAAGAGAATTTTTAGATATCTCAAGGGTCAACCTAGGTTGGGTTTGTGGTATTCTAAGGAGTCATCTTTTGACTTGGTAGCATACTCAGATAGTGATTATGCTGGTGCTAGCTTGGACAAAAAGTCAACAACTGGAGGATGTCAATTCCTTGGATGTAGACTTATCTCATGGCAGTGTAAGAAGCAGACAATGGTGGCTACTTCAACAACTGAAGTTGAATATGTAGCTGTTGCAAATTGTTGTGGTCAAGTTCTATGGCTTCAAAACCAACTTCTTGATTATGGGTACAATTTCTTACATACCATTATTCATATTGATAATAGTAGTACAATTTGCATTATTAAAAATCCAGTGCAACATTCTAAAACAAAACACATTGAAATTAGACATCATTTTCTTAGAGATTGCAATGAAAAGAGGTTAATTCAAGTAATGAAAATTGCTTCAGAACAAAACTTTGCAGATCTTCTTACAAAAGCTTTTGATGTTGGAAGATTTCAGTACTTGGTATCAGGTATTGGAATGCTTAATCTTTAAAAATTTTCAATATAATGTGTTCTTGTATATAGATTTTGTTAATGCATCTAACTTTGTCATCTAAAACTACAATTACCAATTTAAAGTTATTCATACAGTTAGTTCTATTATTATTCTAATTCAAGACAAGTACTTTGTACTTTGTTCTTTTGGTTTTAGACTAACAGTTTCAGGTATGAATGTTTGAGCTGAAAGGCTATTTCAAGTGAAATCTGCTGATCAAAGCTGCTGATCATTGCTGCTGAAAGCTGATCATTGCTGCTGATATAATAGGTTCATGATAGAAAAAGTTTGGGACTTTAAAACTCCTTAAAACTTCTTTCTTGAAATCTGATTATGATGTTTCACATTGAATTGATAAATTAGTTGATCAGTTAATAACTGATACAACTCACTTTCTATCATTTTATACTCTCAAGTATAATGTGACTAATCTACGGATATCTGATAGAAAGAACAGCGAGCAACAGTGAATCTAACACTTGTGTTAGAGGTAACAAATGCCACGAGCTGGAAACCCTGTAAAGAAAGCCTTTTGAATAGGTTTATCTGTACACAGGCAGTTATTTATAACTGAAAACATTGGTTCTCACACAACCAGAGGTTGCTTTAAACCGAAATTTTGATTAAGTGTAGTTACCACACTTAATCCCTTCAAAATGGTTAGAAGCAGTATGCTTTTTTATCATAAAATCATGTTCATACTGCTAAGTCAAATATTTCTTAAAAAGGATTTTCAAAGAGGCTCAGAAAATCATCTAATGATGGATTTTGAGTCAATGCTCAGTGATTCACCACTCATAGGAGGTTACACACCTAGAAGTGATGAGGGCAGAATCTTAAACTCTTAAGGAATTGATGGCTTCATGTACAAATTGTCTGAAAACATGGAAATTGCTAGATCAGATAATATGATTGTGAGAGATCTTCCAAATAGGGGAGGAAATTGCTCAGGAGAGAAATAAATCTCAGGGGAGGTTACAAAAGCCCTTTAAAAGAAGATTAACCAAAGAAAAAGAAGGAAAAGATAAGAGCATACAAGATGATGACATGGTTTCTACTGATAAAGAACAAGAACAAAGCTGATAGGAGAAAGTTCTATCTAGATCAAAAGATGAAAGGTTTCAAGTTCAGTTCACTACGTTTGTTCATCACTTCCAAAGACATGCTGAAAGATGATTTCTATTTCTTGGAACAAGCATCCAAGATACACAACATCATTGCCTCTTATAATTCTTCAAAGTGAATATTGCACCATCTTTTAGTCCAAGAATGGAGCAAAGAACAGAAAGCAAATTAGTTATAGAGAAAGATATTCAATCACTCAAAAGAGAAGAAAGTTCAGATCACAGTCTGACAATGAAGTGTTTGAATGATCTTCACAAAGTCCTCATTTAATTCAGAAAAACATGTTTGAATGTAATTCACATGTTTAGGGGAGGATTGTTGGGAATTAAATAATCAGAAGAATCAGCATAAAGGCTTAAGGAAATACATCAAGTATGTTTCTGCTGACAAAGCACAAAGCATGTTTCCACTGATGGATTCTGCTGAAGAAGGTTTCTACTGATATTGTTTCTGCTGATGGATTCTACTGATGCTACTATGACTCATACAAACAGCTGTGTAGATAAGTACGACTTATTCTACTGATTCATATACAAGATAATATCTTTGTTGTAGTCATCAAATTGAACACTCCAAGTGAGTTGTAATCCTAGATACATGTTGTATCTTAATGACTGACATGATAAGTCATCATCTAGCTAGAATGAAGCTCAGTCATAAGCTAGTATTTAAGATGAGTCATATAGAATGTAAAAGATCTTTCCTTGGACTATAAAAGGAAGATCTTAGATATAAGTTAAATACGTGCGTGATAAAAGTGTGATAGATATAGACATATACATAGAGAAAAACATTAGAACAAAACACAAGATTCAAGGTCTTTGTAACCCTAGTGATAGTGAAGATCACTCGTATTATTCTGAATAATATTGAATCGTTTGGTGAAATACTTTCATTGTTCTTTGTTCAATAAACACAAGCGTCACAGTTCCATTTCCAATAAATATTCTAAGTATGGTTAAGTAGATTCCGCATACTTAATCATATTCACTCAAAGTATCATATTTACACATTACAAAGGTCCAACACCTTATAGTGTGTGATCAAATCAAGTGATCCTCTCAGAACTTATCACTCATTAAATATGCTAAGATAGGTGATATTAATAAGTTTTAACATATTTATAAGTTTCATATTTTTAGGATACCCGATTTTAAGTTTCATGACTTAACGACTTACCGTTAGCGATTACCAAGACAAAACTTACTCCATAAAAGCAAGATATTATCAAAACACATATCTAGTCATCCAAGATAGGCATTGAACGAAATTTTATGCCACATGGGGCATTTTCTTGGTCACTAAGTTTAGGATAGGAAGCTTACATAGGAAGCTAAACATTTTGCAAGTAAACTTGGCCACTAAGTCTTGGAAACTATCCTAAGTCTCTAACCTCCTCAGGGAAACTTCCTAGGCACCTTCCTAACCTCCTCTTCTTTCTATAAATACAAGGCTAATCCCTTCCTTTCTCTTCATTCCAAACACCCAACAACAAATCCATAAACCATGATCCTTTGATTTCTAAGTTATAAGTTACATACCAAAGTTGAAGGCCTAGTTAGTCTCTACATGAATCAAGAGTTTGTTTGGTGATTCCATGGTTGAATTAGGAGCTACACAAGATGTTAGGGGCTGAGGTTAAATGCTTTTCACAAGGGTTATGTCACGGCTAGCAAGGGTTTCAAGAGTTGTGGTGAAGGGTTTGCAAGCATAGGTTTAATGTCCTAGTTTCATACTTGACTTCCTTTCTTTAGAAAGCCAAAAGTTGTAAGAAACCCTATTACACTTTCTTGCTCAATATCATTTTCATGCTTATTATGTTTCATTCATTCTATTTATGGTCTTTGTGTTATGTTCATGATGTATGAAAATTGGTAAAACAAGTTATGGAAACTATATATTAACTTATGTTAAGTAAACAAGGAAACTAGTGACTTATATTGAGAACCACAGCCAAAATAGAGTAACCATTATATGAAACACTTACCTACTATTAAATAGGGTTTTAAAAGGAAAACATAGCAATTTGAATCACCTAAAACGAGTACACGAGTCAAAAGTTATGGCCAAAAGAAGTTAGCGAACCTAAAAACCCG
Organism: Artemisia argyi; assembly: GCA_030686995.1. Taxonomy (NCBI): domain Eukaryota; kingdom Viridiplantae; phylum Streptophyta; class Magnoliopsida; order Asterales; family Asteraceae; genus Artemisia; species Artemisia argyi. Next base: position 102,360,505 of record CM060687.1, on the reverse strand, counting down.
AAACTGCCTAATAGCATTCTGATCAAAATTTGGATTTTTTTCGAGGCCTTCTGGTCCGATTCATCAAAAAGTTAAAACACAAAAGTTGTCCAGAACGACGTTTTTGTTCAGGATGTAAGAAGCTCGAACCCTGAAAACGCATAACGAGTGATATTTTTCTCAATATTCTTAACAGCCCATTTGAATACCCTATTGACCATTTATTGGTTATGGCTAAGTAAAACCAAGGGGTCTAATGACCTTAAAGCCGAGACCAAAACCATGGCTAAGGCCAAGGATGAGTCTCAAGACCATGGTAGCCATGACCAAAGCCACGGCAAGGCCACAGCTAAGACCTCAAGGCTTTCTAAACCGAAATCATTATAACTATTATACATGTTTTACAAATTGAATACTACAACACTAGGGAACTTCATGTGAGGGGTTCCATTTGGGTAAACGGATCGACGAGTTGCTGGATTTATGAATTAAAGTATCCTAGCCCCTCGAACGTTTACTACATGACCTCTGAATTATGACGGCCCGAACAGTAGTAAGAGATATACAAACTATACATGTTTCATAAACCATTTTTATTCAACGACTTACACTATATACTAAGTACTACATCATGAACTATATGCAAGACATACATAGGCAATTCTTCGTATTCTTAGACATTACTCCAACCTAAGTTGCAATAATTATTCTAGGTTGCTCTTAGAGACTTTCGCGATTCGACTACCATTTTCATTACTCACTACATAAACTTAAGGTGAGTCATAGCCCCTACTCTTTTTATAGTTGTTTTAACTCTTTGGGGGAGATACATGCTCGACTACTTGCTTACTTGTACAAATACTCAAAACATTTATACTTGATTGTTTTATACTTGATGGTCTTATACTTGATTGCATTATACTTGATTGCATACATACATGACTGTGTTATACTTAATTGCGTTATTCTATTTAGTGGCTAGTAGTTATCTTTGGGAATTGGCTCCCAGTTGTCTTTGGGAATTGGCTCCCAAGTGAGGTCTTCGAAGTTGAAGTGTAGACTCACGACTAATTGCTTAACTGTTGTGATGAACTTATACATGTCTTAATCATACTATATATTTAGCAGTGGGTTGTGAAGACACAAGTTGCAAGCGTTGTTATGGGCGGGACTTGCAACTGAGTGGATTCACAATGCCTTTGCTGTGTGAACATTCTTTAATGGCTTTTGAACTGTTTTAAGACAAACTCTATGAACTCACCAACCATTGTGTTGACACGTTAGTATGTTTATCTCAGGTTAGTAAGGCGATAGCTAGTGCGTGGAACTTAGAGTCAAGCTGCATATTCTGAAGACTTACGCTTTTATCATTTATCATTCGAAACATTTCATATACATTTATGTACATACTTTGGAATCTCATGTTTGTAACTTTGAATTCATTAATCGAATGGTAACTTTTCAAAATGTCTCATTTAGAGGTCGTTTTCTATAACTTGTACTTTTTATTATGAAGTAGCACCCCAGTGACACAGTCTTCCGCTGCGGTATTTTGGGAGTTTTACGTTGTTGTTTGTTTTAACTTCATAAAAAGGTATTTTGCAAAAGCTAAGTGTAAGGGAAATCTAAATTTGTTTTTAAAGAACGGAAATGGACATGAACCACAACAATATTAAATGAACATGTATATTAGTATTTGTTTGAGTCAAATGCCTGTATCGAGTAATAATGGTGTTTTGCAGGAATTCCAGGAATTAAGGCGTGAGTTTTTCCAGAAATTTTCTGGAAACATAACATGAGATTTCTGTCAGAGCACTCTAATGGCGTCAGGATCATAACCTGACGGTCTTAGGTGTAAAAATCTGAAAAAAAATTTGCAAGTTTTGTTTTTCTAACGGAGTCTTAAAGTTTTTGTTAATTCTTTAGTTTTATATACTCTAGGAAATCTGCAAACATTCATTCCATAAGCATCATATCCTTATATATATAGAGATTGCCACCGATTTTACGCGAGGTTTGCCATGATTGTTTTCTCAGGTTTAACAGGTTATATTGGACAAGAAGATGATTTATATTTCTGGAGGGAAGCTTTCAACGTTCATTTTCTTGGAGGAGGATTTAACCATGTTATCCATTTATCCGCACCGAACGAATCAGGGGAGTATTTGTTTCATTCTTTTACCTTCATTACTTTTACAGCTTTTTTATTGAACATTGGGGACAATGTTCAGCTTAAGTGTAAGGGGAGGGCAAATGATGATACCTTAGAGGATGCAATTGCACTTGAGTTTGTTTGTTCAATAGTAGGCATGTAATAAAACTAAGGGAAACACTTGTTAGGGTAATTTTAGCGCCAAATTTAACTTTTTTTACAACATTTAGGAGTGAAGCTTTACCCTTAATGAGCGTCTTAGAGAATTGCTTGGTGCATAAATTCTCTACACCGTTCTTCCAACATTAGTGCAAGCTTAAGTCACAAGAACGGGGAACTCTACTTCAGTTTCAAGTTTGGTATATCGGGTTTTCTCCATACGTGGTCATTTACTATTAGACAGTGGAAGTGTAAAGAGGTTTACTTAAGGGATTGATCTACAGTGAATTGTTGAAGAGAATTGTCATCGACATCTACTCATGGGTTATTGATTTGTATATTGCTTCCAGTTGATATATTTATGTACACATAGTTATGATGATTCCTAGAGATCATCATCATCATGGAGGGAGAATTGTGTACATTGGGGCTTTTATCAAAGAACTGGAAGTATTCTAAGTGGGTTGAAAATGTCGACGTAACGTTCCCCAAACAAACCCGTGAAGAAGCTACAGATTATCAGTCTATGATCCACTTTACATTGTGGATGACATGTTAAGAGACTGAAGACATTTTGGGCAGAGTTGAGAGATACTTCTTCAACAAGCATCAAGGTTATGTCAAACGGGTCGTCAGTTTAGGAGGGAGCAAGTTAATTAATGGGATTACTAATTGGGAGGGAGTAATAACCCAATTAGTGAGTGTTTCTATAGCAGTTGATTCTCACCAGATCCATTTAAGTCAAAGGTTGTTCTTCTCACAAGATTTCAAGTACGTGTGCATAAAATGTGTTGCTGATTCTGAGGTATCAAAACCAGCAAGGGGAAAGGAGCCATACATCTAAATGCATAATGAGTACATGTGATGAACTTAATACTTCGTCTTAATTGAAGTTATACAGGGGAGACAAATGTCACAACCGCAGAGATAATCAGTGTCTTGACTCGTGGCGTTTGGTGTATCATTCCAACTATGTGGGGAAGTGGTCTCTTGATACTTATGGTATGTATTACTTCAGCTTTCAGTGGGAAGAAATATGAGAAGAACAATTGGAGCGTGAGATGATATTGCTTATCGATATCTTCATATGAGCTGATATTATTTATGGTAAAGTGCTTCTGGTTATTGCTTCATGTACACAATGTTATGCTGATTCTGATGAGATCGCAACCATCAGGGGAGAGATTTGTGTACATCAAGGACGCGCAACAGGTTCACGTAATCGGGCTTAATCATATATTCCGGAGGTGATATCCACAGAGATGATCAGTGCTTCAACCTGTTACTTTGGTGTCATCGTTTCTTCTTGTGTTGGATACATGCGTACAATATGGATTGAGTTGGTATGTGTAAGATAACTGGAAAGCATTTGGTTAAATTAAGATGTTGATATCTTATTCCCCCGAATTGACAACTGCTCTAAACCGCAAAGTAATGTGAACATCGGGGACGTATAACAGGGTCATGGGATCGGGCTTCATCATACATTCCGGGATTGATAACCGCAGAGATGATCCGTGGTTCACCCTGTTACTTCGGTGTTATCATTTTCTTTGGGTTTCTGAGCTTCATCCAATGAGACTTTTCGCATCACTTCAACGTCCTGGGGGAAGTGGTCTCATGTAGGTGATTGTCGATTTGGGGGGAAGCTACCAAAGCTTCACATTGAGGAGGCAATAAAAACTTTCAGAAATTTGGTGGGTGTCTAGCGATTAACTCAGTTGTGAGATTCTAGTGATTTGTTAACTACTTGTGTTTGGTGAATTGTTGTGACTTAAGTCGTTTCGATTATTCTGATTGTAATTTGACGTTGTGAGTTAATCTTTACGACTTGACTTATTACGAACAGATCTATTGTAACTTGACTTGTCGCGACTTGACACTTAATGCTAATTGTCACTTATCCAAGATCTCTCTCTAAGTTTAACTCGCATATAAAATCTTTCGGTTTCTTTTGTTGACTTTAGTAAAATCCCGGGAGAGAATCAATCTCTCGGATTAAGTCACAAGAGTTCTAAAATCCCGTTTAAGATTATATCATGGCATCTACCGCTTCAGACGATTATTCAGGAGCCTCGAATGCTTTGGTGGTGAAAGTTTAAGAGATGTTGACTACTGATTTCTACAACGAGCTGAACGATACTATCATTCTGGTACTCATGTCAACATCTTCTTAAACTGATTTGTATCCTTTGTACATATATTATACTAAATTGTAAATAGAAAAATGTAAAACCTATAAAAACCATAAAAGTCTGAAAAATCATAAAAAATCCAAAAATATTCTTCTCTCGACATGTCTTTTGTGTAATCAATATTATGTACGTTTCTAGAAATGTCATTCAATAATGACACGGAATCATACATATGCTTGAGCAAGAATTTTTCGGTTTCAAATAAAGTTTTTTCTAAAACATGTCGTATCTCAAAATATTCTTAAAAAACTATGGCTTATAGCCTGAAACATGTCGTATCTCAAAATATTCTTAAAAAACTATGGCTTATAGCCATTTCAGGCTGTAACCCGGACTTAAAATAATGGCTTGCTATTACTTCAGATAGCAACCCGTTTTTCAAAATGGGGAAAACACGTCGCCAAAAAGACGGTCGTTCCTTTTACTGGGTGCAGTTCACCTGGGCATGGATTACTTTATATCCATGTTTCCTCAATCTAATGTACGCTTCAGTGCATTATTTCTTGATAAAGAAGAGAAATCTTCTTTCTATCGCCAAATATTTTCCCTTCAATGATTTTTCTGGAAAATATTTGTGCAAAACTTGGTGGTACCATGACATTTTGATTGAAAATCAAATTGAACTCAAAATTTTGATAATTTTTTTCACTCAATCAATGACATCATTTACTTAAGCTTTAACATCCGTCATTGATTGAGGGGGAGAGTTATTTCTCAAAATTTTATGTATCATCAAAACTCTCCACAGTTTGTACAAAAACCTTGCAACAAAACGATTTGTGACGGTTATGTGTCAGAATAAGAACATTTTCAAAGAGTTTTCGTTAAACCTTCAAATCTTTTGCAAACTCATCAAATCTGACACATAACAACCTCCCTCACAGATTGAGGGGGAGCATGGAAAAAGTTCCTTGTATAAGAAAATATTAAAATTATCCGCATTTCTCTCCTAAACGTTTCCTAACTTATTTAAATCAATTGAGATCAAAAATCTCGAAAGATTTGAAATTTTTGATCGGGGGAGAGAATGTGATTTAAATATGAAATCTGATAATCAAAAGTGATCTTTTAGACTCAATAAATAGGCTCCCACATATGTGCTAAACACTTTCGAACATCGATGCACATATTGAGGGGGAGCAAAAGGCGTTTGTGGAAGTTATACCAAAGACCGACGATTTATCTTTATGCATGGAGTTATAAGTATGGATAAGGTTAGGTATGAGTCCCCATGATCCACCAGAACCGGACGGATCTTCCCAGGGACAATCCTCTAGATAGATTAGAAGTCCTTAGGAATGTTTGAAAAAAGGAGAAAAATGAGAAAGGGATGAGTGCGGACTGAGATAGAGCTAGGACTGGAACAAACCCAACTAGGTTCTAGTGGTGAAGTCTCGGTAAGCACTGAAGGGGTTGAAGAATGAAAAAGAAATGAAAAGAGAAAGGGTGAAAAGAAATAGCCCTCCATATATTCAACATTAGGGCAGAAACCGGGTTCAATTCATAATCTACTGGCAGTTACTAAGGTAACACTGGTATTGAAGACAAGACGTCATGGACCCAGTGACGCACTGCACTAAACTTCCCAACCACTCAAGTTCTCTTAAAAGAGCTTGTTTTATTTTCACGGGGAACCCTGTGCAATGTATCGACCGCTCATTGCGAACTATGTTGATACCTAAAACAGGAGACGCCTCCCCAGTCTCCAGGAGTGGATCAAAACGCACTATTGAGTCTAGACCCAAAGAGATCATCCATAAATCTCGATAGGAAACATTCCAAATATGCTTATTGTTTCACACAATGTGGTATTGCCAGAACATCCGAGTGATGTGAAAATATTCACAATGACGATGGAAATCCTTCTACAGCGAACATCTCTCAAGCTCTTGGTAGGTGACATGTGAGATCCATCATGGATCAATGATCAAGTGACAACTAGAAAGCAACGATGGTTCGATTCAAAATTGAATCAAACTTGTTCCAGGATATGGATTGACGGATACTTTTGCTAAAACCTTTCAATGTGCTCACAAACTAACTTTTCGAGCACATTGATTGTATATAATCTTTCAAACAAAAGTATTTTTTGATGGAAATGTGATTCAAAGTATAAAACTCTCGTCCTGTCTCAAAAATGTTTATTATATGACACGCGAGTGATTTCTATAAATCAATTTCTCATCAATCCGTGAATACCAATTCACTGATTCACTCTACCGTGCTGTCTGCTTTGAGACGTTCCGGTATGAGAACATGCTAAGTATGAAGATTCCGAGGTGGTTTCTTTGGAAAATTCATTACTACAAGCTGGAAATTCCTGTCAATGAGAGTCTTCTTTAAAAGAGACTCTACCTGATCACATGTCGGTTTTCACAAAACCGGAGGGTTGTCTGTCCTCGCAGAATGAATGACAAAGCCATATTCGTTCTCTATCTTTATTGTTAACTGTTTTATTTCAGGGACACATATAAAGATGGCATTGATGGCTCCTATCTCCAACTGAATCGGGTCAATCCATCCCTCATGCTCACACATCCTCCTCACTTTTAATGATGAAGAGAGACTTACTACAATGAATGTTGAGAGACTACCAACAACGTTTCCGCAACTCTGATGAAAAGTCACCTGATCCGCAAACATTAATGTAAAGTCTCCTGATCCAGAAGGGTGTGAGCATGATGGTCCTAAAGTCACCACATCACATAAAGGCAATACTATTGTGGATGAGCTTGGAGATTTATTGTGGCTGATGATCTCAAAGAAGCTTAAAGATCAAACATTCCAAAGGAATCTCAAATCAAAAGATCATTGCTTGAAGTACAAAGTGTGCTGAAAAGTGAAGAATCAGAACCTACGAGCTACAAGATCAAAAGAATGCTTGAAGAACAAATAGCTTAATTTCCAAGGTGACCTCGCTTAGGGGGAGATTGTTAGGAATACGAATATTCCTATAAAAGACTCGGTCACCTAAATGATGTAATAGCATTATGATAGCTCGTAGTTAGTTTATTAGTTATTTAGATATTAGTTTAGTTTAGGTAACATCGTGGAAGAAGGACGGGTCTTTACCCACTGTATGCCTGATCCACAGCCCGGGTGGGGGCGTTTTTATCTTTTTTGTAGGAAACTATAAATACCACTCTCCACATGTGGAGAGGGTCGGTGCTTCCTTTCTTTCAATCTAACCTTCTCATTTCTCTCTCATCTCTTTCTCTCTCTAGAAACACCCAACTCACTTTCTCTCTTTTAACTATCTTCTCTTCATCTTTCTTTCTTTAATTCGATCCATATCACAAGAACCATACTTGTTTGTGTATTTGAATATCTTACATAAAATATAAATTGTAATACTTATATTTTATTAAAAACCCTTATGTTTTGTAAAGTTAACACATTAACCCCCTATCGGCATAACTTTACACCGTTAGTCCAAAACGATTTATAATTTCATTTCTAATCCAAAACTATTTTATATTTACATTTTATACCCAAAACTTTCTAGATTTATAGTTTTCATCACAAAAAATGTCAAAATGACAGTTTTCCCTTAAACTTTTAATATTTACAGTTTTAGTCCCTCGGTTAAGAATTTTTGCAAATTTAGTCCAAATTTCACCAACATGAAAACTTAACATTTTTATTTTCTAAATAAGTTGGAAATAGATTATTTAAGCTGCGAAACAGCTTATTTGACCAAAAGAGCTTATTTTGAGTTAAATGGGCCTTTAACGAGCTAATAACTAGGCCCGTTAAGGTTTTTAAAATCTTTGGGCTTGGGAAACTATTGGGCTTAGCTTTGGGCTCATACTTAGACTCTAAAAACTTTGAAAAATAGTTGGTATGATCAGCTTATTCCATAAGCATATTTTCAGCTTAATGGGCTTAAAGGCCCAATCGTGGGTTTTAAGTTTTAAGAAAACGTGACGAGCTTTAGGGTTAAACGAGGGATCATGTGAGGGTATAGGAGTGAGTAATTTACGTGTCTCGTTAGTTTATCATGGAAACTAATAGGTTACACTTTAGAAACAACACGTTATGTGTCTCGTTTAGGATATACGTGGCCAAAGCATGTGTCGACCAAACTAGTTTAAAACAATTTTCAGATTCTAAAATTTTCTAAGAGTTGGGGTTGAAATCGTATGGGTCAAGGGGACTTAGTAACGTGTCTATAGGAGTGCTTATAGGTTATTATTAGCGCTAAATGTTTTACTAAACTTAGTTTCTTATGTGTTATACTTATGGTTTCACTAATAATATATATATATATGTTATAACTATAAATAACAAGAAAAACAAGACAAGTAAATATGTCGTGTATAAAAGTAATTCATGTGAGAAAATGAAATGAAATAAGTTGCTTACCTCACCAAGTATGGTGGAGTAGAAACGAGTCGTAGGAGTTGAGAATGACCAAGAAAACAATGCTACACGATTCTTGTAACGCCAAAGAGTTAGGATATGGATTTGGTTATACCCTTGCTTGGTTCGAAATTCTCTTAACTTGACCAAAGCTATACGTACCCACAAGGACCTTAAGAACTTAGAAAAACTTGTGTGTGGTGATTGTTTTAAGTATGCATGGGTTCGAATACATGCATGCACGTATATATATATATAAATACGGTTTGAAAACGTGTGGATTGTGTCCCTTGGTGACCAAGGTCAATGTGGTACGAGTAATATGGAAAGAATAATGGTGCAAATAGTTTTGTGATGATTGTGCATCGTCCTTGTGTGTATACGAGCAAGAGGAAGGAAACAAAGTCTCCATGCTTTGCGTTTGGTTCAAATACTTGGTCACTAAGGTTTGTATGATTAGTATGATATAACATCCCGTAAAATTTTCCTACGATTAACACGTTACCATAACATAGATTAACCATTTTTACCCATAACAATTTTTTATATATATATATATATATATATATATATATATATATATATATATATATATATATATACTTTGTCAATTACAACGTTATTCACTCTTACCTTGAAACGACGTTTACACCTGAACCTTAATAACCTAGATAACATACATGACTTAAAACATAGATACTTAATAATTGTACGTTTCAATAATTACCAAATACAATTTATATAAATCCCGAGCCTACTAAAATTCCCATGTGTACTCGCTAATAATATTGGACTTCTAAGAACCATGAAGGACAATTGTTATCAACTTTCAAATATAATTACTATACTAGAATATTGATCAAGTTAAGGCACCTTACAAGTTTCATCTCAACTTGACACAAATAGCATTTTATTTCAATAACAATTCGTATGAATTCTAATAAACCACCAACTTTCTGTAACGTATTTAAATCCTAATTTTAAGGCTTTTTTGGTCCGAACCAGGAAAAGTGTAAAGCACGAAAGTTATCCGAAATAATGTTTTACGTCTAGACTCTCGAGATTTTAAACCAAAAACGCATTTCCAGGCTGTTATCTATAAAATACGATCTGGACTCAAACATGAATACTACTACCTGAAATACAACCTAAGTAACGCATGTGCAACCCTTGCACCGACCACCTATGCTCCCCAATCATCACGAAACGTATGTAAGATGTCAGGAATATTCAGCCACAAACCTTACACATCCTCATAGACTATGTTACAAGGATTCAAGAATGATAAATCTCACTAACACTCTTGTACGATTACTATCCCAAACCTGACCCAAGTAAACCTCCCTCACTCGTTACTGCCCCAAATGTAACCTAAGGAAAAACCATGTGCAACTCTTACACCACCTTCCTGTTCCATTTTATCACTTATCACATTCTAGTTCGAGTATATAAAGGCTTCATGCTGATCGACTTTCTCAATACAACTTACATCACGTATACTTATAGTTTCTGTCGAGCCAATTTGGAAGAGAAAGCAAGATTGTGGAAACTTGGAACTAATATTGGTTCATGGTTGAACCCTTAAACCAAGCTATACACCATCACTCTTCCACCTCCCTCACTACCCTTGAACCAAACCTAAACATAAAACGTTGTTCTTATTGTTGCTGTCGAGAAGAAAGAAAGAAGAAGGAATCATGCAATATAATTCTTTTCATATGTACATACATACTCTTTCATATTCATAAAGCTTGGTTCATAAATTCCTGGCCTCCTGTGGTGAGTACGAGACATGTTTGAAAGCTTGGAAGCTATGAAGTTGTCTTGGTTCTCGCTCGTCTCTCATTTGTCTTCATTTTCCACCACCTCAGTTGGTGTCGTAAGTCCTTCCTTTTTCATACCATAATTACTACATTCACTGTTATCACAGGCATGCATACAATATGACTTAGATGGTGTTTAAGCTTGTGTGGCTACTTAAAAGAATCTAACTCACATAAAATAGTGTTTTTGGCGTACTTCTCATTCGACTCCATCTCAAAACCTCACTGAAAACATCCACACTTCTAATACTATAACAAGACACTTATTTTGTTTAATTCTTGTGGCATGTTAATATGACTTAATAGGTGTAAACGATGTTAAATAGATTTAACAGTAGACATATATACATGACAACCATTTTCGACTTTCATATAACCATATTGTGGTTACTAAGACTTGAATCATTCGATATTTACACGTTTCGAAAAACAAATAAAACTTATTGAAACCTTCCATTAAATCATTCTAAGGATATTTTTAGTATCAATTGGAATTTAAGTCACGAATAAGACGAAGCTTATTTTGGTCTCCAAGGGAATAACCCAACTGCTATATAAAGATTTAAAGAAGAAGAAACACAAAACCCATTTTGAAAAGCATACACATGCATCAACGCATGCAGGAAACTGAGAAAGAAATAACAAGATACATCACAAAATCATAAGACGTTATAAGCAAATCATTTAGTAATACAAAACAATAATAAGGCTGGTGCAATGGTTAGGGCGTTGGGCTGATATGCGCAAGGTCAGGGGTTCGAACCCTGCACCTCACTTTTTATTTTGTATAATTATTGTTGCAACTTTTATTGACAATTTCGGCCCCTCGGCTTTTCACTACTGATTATTTTCTTAAAGGGACTTTTATAAAATAACTCGTATAAACTTTTACATTTTAAACCTCCAACTTTAACTATATAACATTTTCTTATAAACTTTTATAAGTTTGTAAATATAATTATTCTAAACTGAATATATAAAACTTATCTAACTATGGGGGTTAAGGGAGTAACTTTTGTATAACTTAAAGGTTTACACAGAAACTTGAATTCGTTTTGATAAATTAATATTGTACGACTATATCGTAGTAACATATAACGAAACCTACATTTTTAGACGATAATTACTAATAACTATATATTTCTGAATATATATAATTTATAACGTAAATTACATAACTCGACGTTACTATCGGTTAACTTGAGTACACATCAGGAAATGATTAATTCTTAGAACTCATCCAATCATTTAATTAAATTGACATTTACTATAATTTATCATTCACCAACTGCTGATACATATCATTTATTTATAACGAGAAATATAAATAATAAACGATACTTATACATAAAGACAAGTTATATAGTATATAACTTGCTCTTGAACTATTAAGCGTTTTGCCACGCAAGCCACTTCTGCCAAGAAAATCATTCTGTCATCGAACACTATTCAAACCACGATTCTCGATAAGTCGAACTCATCTCGGACTTCCATATCATTCAGGTTATCTTTGAAGTTGTTTCCATTCTACCTCCACATTACGTTATCTATGCCTATCATAATCCTCAGGTGAGTCATAGCCCCTACTCTTACTTGTTTTACAATGATTTATAAACGTTTTTGGGGGAGATACATACTTAACTACTGTTTTTACTTTTACAAGTATTCATTAACTAAATACATGACTGTATTTCATATAAACTTTATTGGTTTACACACTTTTATATCTCATAAGGAAATACCTGCTATAGACATGATTACAAGTGATTTTTCAACGATATGCTATATTTGATCTCTATTGCCTAACTACCTATTACCAAAAGTCCCTCGATCATGCGCCTTAATCACTTGCAGGGTGAACGTAAATAATTGTGAATAGATCTATTAGGGATTGAAAATCCCCATTTGGTCGCTAGTGGAAAGCCACCAAATGTACTTTATTTGACTTCATAGGTTACTGGTAAATACCTATCTTGAGGGCCACTATTTTACATCATTATTATGGATAATTTTGATGCATGTTAATCGTTGAGTGTCATGAGCTTAGGGCAATAGAACGGTAATAATGTAGCACTACAACGACTGAAGTAAGGGTGTACAATGCTGCAGCCCACTGTTTTATCAAACTCCGAGATTGTGTTCACTATATAGCAGGAAAAACTATTAATAATTGGCAAACGAACTACTATTTTGGTGTTGACCCGATTAGGTCAAACAAACTACTATTTTAGTGTTGACCCGATGAAGGGCAAACCAACAGACTATTTTTGAATTATTAAGGAAATCACTCATTTCCTGATTTTGATAAATCAACGATTTAAACTATGAATATTATGGATTTACTCACACTTTAATTTGATAATCAACGGTTATTATAACTTCTATGGAATCATAAACTCTTTGATTTTGGAAATCGATATTCGAAACTATAAACTCTATGAACTCACCAACCTTTGTGTTGACACTTTTAGCATGTGTTTATCTCAGGTAATTAAACAAGAAGGAACTTGAAGGCACGGAGTGGGCTTGTAACCCGGCATGGGCTTAAATAAACATTTTGACATATTTCAAATAAACTTGTTGTTTAAATTATGAAACATCATGATGTCTCGAATATTTGGTATTTTGAATGAATTAAACTTTAAAGCGTCACTTTTGTGTCGTTTTCTATGATTGTGACAAAGATCCTCGAAGTAACACCCAAAAAGTCTTCCGATGACATTTTAAGTCTTCCGCTGACGTGATGATTTTGGGGGTGTTACAGATTGGCATCAGAGCTACAGTTATAGAGAACCAAGTGTTTTGAACATTGGACTATAACTACACTTTTAAAACGGACCACTTTTACAAAATACCACCTTATGCCCTCCGTGCCTACGCGTTTCCAACATCTGGTAGAGACATTACTTTTACATGATTTCTTATATATGTTAACATGTTATGATTATGCTAATGACTTATATTTACTAATCGGGACTGTTACAAATATCGTGTCTTCATATTTCCATCCGCCAGACGATTATGTGACTTTTAGATAGTTTTTGCTACAACAACACTCTAGTATATTAATATATATATATATATGCTTACCAACTATTTTGAGTACTATACCAATCCTCCTTAATTTTCTCACTCTCATCATTATAGATGCGTATGACATACTCTTTTCGTACTCTCGGAAAAATCTGCGCATTAGATTACCTCGTCGATTAATATGGGTGTTGAGTCAGATATTCTTAAGTAGGATGATTTACAATGTCTTTATTTGAATTGATTGGGACGCCTTTTTATTGAAATAAAGAAATTGTAAACCGTCGAACCATAAGTTTATACTTCGTAATTTACATCGTTTGGGATGCTTCTCTATGTGAATAATGAATTATAAATAAGTGGGCTTAATCGTATCTAAAATGGCATGCGTATGAAATCAAGGATCACTAAAGTTCATAAAGCACTAAAACTTCAGCCAAAGACTCACAATTTTCTTCTGCGTATGCCTAATTCTAAGGCATTACGGCACAACCACATTTATTCAATCATGTACTTACTTTTACATTCTGGCGTATTATGAAACCTTTTCAGGACATTGTATGTGATTACAATGGCCTCTCTTACTTCTCCGGCACTATGAGTGATATAGTGATCTTCGAACCTTTCACAACTTTATGTTGTTTCACCTGAAATCCATCGAAATCTATAAATTCCTCTAATAGAAATACAAGATATGGAATTGCTAAGGAACAAACAGATTCATGATCTACAAAAACTTGGAACCAAATACCGTGTTGTCGCTTAAAACTATATTTAACAAGTTTCTCTTTACAAAAGCTGATGTTCAGCAACTTTTTCTTCATTCAATAAGTTCCCACTTGAAAACTCTTATTTTTAAAAATCTGTTAACAACCAACTAGTTTAACGGGTAGGTTACCCGCGAAGATCTTGATGTTCACAAAACAAGATATTGTGAACCATGTTTATTTTCAAAACATGTTAAAATAAGAATCTTCATTCAAAATGGAATTGTTTCTTAAGTCAAGTTAATCAAAAGGAATTGAACATAAGACAACGTAAGTAGTTAGAACTACTCAACAATTATGACTATGAGAACTGCTATCATCAAGAAAAAGCTAATGTAGTAGTAGATACGTTAAGTTAGAAAGAAAAATTAAAAAGAAGAAGCTAATGTAGTAGTAGATACGTTAAGCCCGAAAGAAAAATTAAAACCGCTCAGGGATTAGATCGTTAGGAATGACTATTTGTTCACCCCTTCCACTCACCATTACAACTACCTTACCTTGGAATCCCGGGACGGGATTCAGTTTAACGGGTAGGTAATATAACATCCCGTAAAATTTTCCTACGATTAACACGTTACCATAACATAGATTAACCATTTTTACCCATAACAATTTATATATATATATATATATATATATATATATATATATATATATATATATATATATATATATATATATATATACTTTGTCAATTACAACGTTATTCACTCTTACCTTGAAACGACGTTTACACCTGAACCTTAATAACCTAGATAACATACATGACCTAAAACATTGATACTTATTAATTGTACGTTTCAATAATTACCAAATACAATTTATATAAATCCCGAGCCTACTAAAATTCCCATGTGTACTCGCTAATAATATTGGACCTCTAAGAACCATGAACGACAATTGTTATCAACTTTCAAATATAATTACTATACTATAATATTGATCAAGTTAAGGCACCTTACAAGTTTCATCTCAACTTGACACAAATAGCATTTTATTTCAATAACAATTCGTATGAATTCTAATAAACCACCAACTTTCTGTAACGTATTTAAATCCTAATTTTAAGGCTTTTCTGGTCCGAACCAGGAAAAGTGTAAAACACGAAAGTTGTCCGAAATAATGTTTTACATCTAGACTCTCGAGATTTTAAACCAAAAACGCATTTCCAGGCTGTTATCTACAAAATACGACCTGGACTCAAACATGAATACTACTACCTCAAATACAACCTAAGTAACGCATGTGCAACCCTTGCACCGACCACCCTTGCTCCCCAATCATCACGAATCGTATGTAAGATGTCAGGAATATTCAGCCACAAACCTTACACATCCTCATAGACTATGTTACAAGGATTCGAGAATGATAAATCTCACTAACACTCTTATACGATTACTATCCCACACCTGACCCAAGTAAACCTCCCTCACTCGTTACTGCCCCAAGTGTAACCTAAGGAAAAACCATGTGCAACTCTTACACCACCTTCGTGTTCCATTTTATCACTTATCACATTCTAGTTCGAGTATATAAAGGCTTCATGCTGATCGACTTTCTCAATACCACTTACATCACCTATACTTATAGTTTCTGTCGAGCCAAGTTGGAAGAGAAAGCAAGATTGTGGAAACTTGTAACTAGTATTGGTTCATGGTTGAACCCTTAAACCAAGCTATACACCATCACTCTTCCACCTCCCTCACTACCTTTGAACCAAACCTAAACATAAAACGTTGTTCTTATTGTTGCTGTCGAGAAGAAAGAAAGCAGAAGCAATGCAATATAATTCTTTTCTTATGTACACACATACTCTTTCATATTCATAAAGCTTGGTTCATAAATTCCTGGCCTCCTGTGGTGAGTACGAGACATGTTTGAAAGCTTGGAAGCTATGAAGTTGTCTTGGTTCTCGCTCGTCTCTCATTTGTCTTCATTTTCCACCACCTCAGTTGGTGTCGTAAGTCCTTCCTTTTTCATACCATAATTACTACATTCACTGTTATCACATGCATGCATACAATATGACTTAGATGGTGTTTAAGCTTGTGTGGCTACTTAAAAGAATCTAACTCACATAAACTAGTGTTTTTGGAGTACTTCTCATTCGACTCCATCTCAAAACCTCACTGAAAACATCCACACTTCTAATACTATAACAAGACACTTATTTTGTTTAATTCTTGTGGCATGTTAATATGACTTAATAGGTGTAAACGATGTCAAATAGATTTAACAGTAGACATATATACATGACAACCATTTTCGACTTTCATATAACCATATTGTGGTTACTAAGACTTGAATCATTCGATATTTACACGTTTCGAAAAACAAATAAAACTTATTGAAACCTTCCGTTGAATCATTCTAAGGATATTTTTAGTATCAATTGGAGTTTAAGTCACGAATAAGACGAAGCTTATTTTGGTCTCCAAGGGAATAACCCAACTGCTATATAAAGATTTAAAGAAGAAGAAACACAAAACCCATTTTGAAAAGCATACACATGCATCAACGCATGCAGGAAACTGAGAAAGAAATAACAAGATACATCACAAAATCATAAGACGTTATAAGCAAATCATTTAGTAATACAAAACAATAATAAGGCTGGTGCAATGGTTAGGGCGTTGGGCTGATATGCGCAAGGTCAGGGGTTCGAACCCTGCACCTCACTTTTTATTTTGTATAATTATTGTTGCAACTTTTATTGACAATTTCGGCCCCTCGGCTTTTCACTACTGATTATTTTCTTAAAGGGACTTTTATAAAATAACTCATATAAACTTTTACATTTTAAACCTCCAACTTTAACTATATAACATTTTCTTATAAACTTTTATAAGTTTGTAAATATAATTATTCTAAACTGAATATATAAAACTCATCTAACTATTGGGGTTAAGGGAGTAACTTTTGTATAACTTAAAGGTTTACACAGAAACTTGAATTCGTTTTGATAAATTAATATTGTACGACTATATCGTAGTAACATATAACGAAACCTACATTTTTAGACGATAATTACTAATAACTATATATTTCAGAATATATATAATTTATAACGTAAATTACATAACTCGACGTTACTATCGGTTAACTTGAATACACATCAGGAAATGATTAATTCTTAGAACTCATCCAATCATTTAATTAAATTGACATTTACTATAATTTATCATTCACCAACTGCTGATACATATCATTTATTTATAACGAGAAATATAAATAATAAACGATACTTATACATAAAGACAAGTTATATAGTATATAACTTGCTCTTGAACTATTAAGCGTTTAGCCACGCAAGCCACCTCTGCCACGAAAATCATTCTGTCATCGAACACTATTCAAACCATGATTCTAGATAAGTGGAACTCATCTCTGACTTCCATATCATTCAGGTTATCTTTGAAGTTGTTTCCATTCTACCTCCACATTACGTTATCTATGCCTATCATAATCCTCAATTGAGTCATAGCCCCTACTCTTACTTGTTTTACAATGATTTATAAACGTTTTTGGGGGAGATACATACTTAACTACTGTTTTTACTTTTACAAGTATTCATTAACTAAATACATGACTGTATTTCATATAAACTTTACTGGTTTACACACTTTTATATCTCATAAGGAAATAGCTGCTATAGACATGATTACAAGTGATTTTTCAACGATATGCTATATTTGATCTCTATTGCCTAAGTACCTATTACCAAAAGTCCCTCGATCATGCGCCTTAATCACTTGCAGGGTGAACGTAAATAATTGTGAATAGATCTATTAGGGATTGACAATCCCCATTTGGTCGCTAGAGGAAAGCCACCAAAAGCACTTTATTTAACTTCATAGGTTACTGGTAAATACCTATCTTGAGGGCCACTGTTTTACATCATTATTATGGATAATTTTGATGCATGTTAATCGTTGAGTGTCATGAGCTTAGGGCAATAGAACGGTAATAATGTAGCACTACAATGACTGAAGTAAGGGTGTACAATGTTGTAGCCCACTGTTTTATCAAACACCGAGATTGTGTTCACTATATAGCAGGAAAAACTATTAATAATTGGCAAACGAACTACTACTTTGGTGTTGACCCGATTAGGTCAAAGAAACTACTATTTTGGTGTTGACCCGATGAAGGGCAAACCAACGGACTATTTTTGAATTATTAAGGAAATCACTCATTTCCTGATTTTGATAAATCAACGATTTAAACTATGAATATTATGGATTTACTCACACTTTAATTTGATAATCAACGGTTATTATAACTTCTATGGAATCATAAACTCTTTGATTTTGGAAATTCATATTCGAAACTATAAACTCTATGAACTCACCAACCTTTGTGTTTATCTCAGGTAATTAAACAAGAAGGAACTTAAAGGCACGGAGTGGGCTTGTAACCCAGCATGAGCTTTAATAAACATTTTGACATATTTCTAATAAACTTGTTTAAATTATGAAACATCATGATGTCTCGAATATTTGGTATTTTGAATGAATTAAACTTTAAAGCGTTACTTTTGTGTCATTTTCTATGATTGTGACAAAGATCCTCGAAGTAACACCCAAAAAGTCTTCCGCTGACGTGATGATTTTGGGGGTGTTACATATGAAGTCAAAGAGGGATGAATAAGAGGTTTGGTGGATATATCGTCCTTGTGGAGTCCCTGCCGAGAAGAACAAAATAAGAAACCATGGTTGCGTTTGGTTTTTCCTTGGTAACAATGGGAAGGTTAATCCCTTTTAATGCATTTGAAAAATGAGTTTGCTTAGGATCTCCTTGGAAGCCAACTGTAGGAATAGGGAAGTTGGTATCAACATTCGTCCTTGTGGAGATGTTAACGAGAGGAAGGGAACAAAACAACATAATATTTGTTTGTCTTGGCTTTGTTTGTGATTACTAGGTAGGCAAGGGTTAAGTAAAACATGTTATATTTGTGGTGAAGTCATTTGGAGTAGTATAGGAGTGGTACGAGACAATATGGCTAGGACAGATAGGTTTTTAGGATTTTTAAAATGGCTGAATTCGAGCTGAGCTTTGATCGTTTTTGAACGAGTAAACATACACGACATCTAAAATGGTTTGGTTCCTATGATTCTCAGTTGGAAGGGCACACAAGATAGGTAAAAAATATGTATAGGTCGTGTGGAAAATTTAGGAGAAAACGGGGCAAAGTAATCGGGGTTTAGGACGAGTTTTTGAAATACTTATAAGGGTTTAGTGGGCTTAAATGTGAGTTGGGCTTCTGTCATGGACTGGGCTAGATGAAAGGAAAGAAAAGAAAAAAAAATAAAAGGGTCCGTTTGGGTGTGTGGTGTGTAGAAGAATTGGGTCGAGGCCCAATGAGATTTACAGGCCCAATTGTTTTGTCCCGAAAGTCGTGTCGAAGTTAGGAGTAGTTACAGAGTGATCGTGGAAATTTTCGTGAGCTCGGGAATTTATTAGGACGTATTTGGTTAGTTATCAGAATATATATATATATATATATATATATATATATATATATATATATATATATATATATATATATATATATATATATTACGTTACATAATAAACGTTAATTATAAAAATTATTTCGCGATACTTAGACTATCTAGGTTCGTGTGTAAGCACGTTCCAAGGTAAACGGTGATCAAAAACGACATTGTGATTATAAAAGTGTATCTCGACTAACAAACAAAAATTTTGTTATCGGTAAAAAGGGTTTTTATTTATCGTAATGATTCGTAAATCATGAGTTTGCATTTACTATTTAGGAGGGAATATTAAGGGTGGTTACAGTACATACCCCTTACTGTGAATTCCGTCCCAAAATTCAAGCTGAAACGATTGTCGGTGATGCCTAGGAGAAGAGGTGTGGGTATTTGTTGCGGATTTAGTCTTCGCATTCCCATGTGTACTCCGGTCCTTGCTTCGAGTCCCAGCAAACTTTAACAATGGGGATGCGGTGGTGTTTTAGTTGTTTGACCTCCCTATCCATGATGTCCACGGGTTCTTCCGTAAAGACAAGATTGTCGTCGAGCTGAATCTCTTTCCAAGGGATAACAAGAGATTCATCGGACAAGCATTTCTTTAGGTTTGATACATGGAAGGTGTCGTGCACTCGGTTATGTTCTATGGGTGGTTCTAGTTTGTAAGCAACCGGTCCTATCCTTTCTAGGATCCTAAAGGGACAAATATACCTAGGGTTTAGTTTTCCACGTTTTCTGAAATGTATCATTCCTTTCCAAGGAGATACCTTTAACATGACCATGTCTCCTAATTGGAATTCCATGGGTTTTCGTCTTACGTCAGCATAACTCTTCTGCCTGTCTCTGGCAGCTTGCAGACGTTGTTTGATCTTTACTATCTTTTCTGTTGTCTCATGAACGAGATCTGGCCCAGTAAGTTGTGTCTCTCCAACTTCAGCCCAACTGATAGGTGATCTGCACTTTTGACCGTAAAGTGCTTAGAAGGGTGTTGCCTTAATACTGGCGTGGAAGCTATCGTGTTAGGTCACCATATTGATTTCACACAAATAAGAATGAGATAGATATAAGGATGGGATGAATATTTGAATAAGAGAATGATAGGAGCAAGAGTTTCCTTATGATTTCAAATAAACAACCAAGTTTTACAATGGCCTAAGACTAGTATATATAGGTGAGGAGCTAGGGCAACACTCCTAGTCCTTCCCTTACATGGATTTCGTGTGGGCTAGAAGCCCATGGACTTAATATCTTAAGCCTTGTAAACTTATAACATTACATAAATGAAAGTAAGTAGTAACTTAAGCAACCTATTATTACAAATGACCGAGACTTGATAAAATAGTAAAACTTTGATCCCAACAATCTCCCCCTAAGGGTCGGTCATCATGGTTGCTTGACGTCTTTGTCATTTCTTCATCTTTGACCTTCATAGCTTTAGACGTCTTTCAATAATCATGAGATAAGAATCATTCATTGTTCTTTATACTTCGTTCGTTGTTGTTGTGATAGTGATCAAGTTATGAAGTTGTCTGCCTTTTGTCACTTCCACGTCTGTGGTGGTAGTCTGCCATTCCAACATGCTCATACATCTTTGAATTATGACTTATATATGCACGTAGTTCCCTTTCTTTCACTTTAGATCTTTAGTCTTTATACTTTGTAGATTCTTCTTTTTGGCGTAGAATCTTTCTTTGAACGTTGTGTTGCTTTGATCTTTGAGGAAGCTTTTGATGACTTCAAGATGCATGTATGAGAATGTGGAATCTGTCGCCACGGAGATGATGTAACCCTGCATGTAAACAGTTAGCAATAAAACAACCGGTACTTACAGATAAGGAATTAGAGATCGTCAACAGCATAGTGTGAAGACTCCTTCTAACCCTTATCAAGGCCGTTCCCATATCAGATACTCCCGAGGGAGCTTACAAGACCTACTAAGTAGCTCAATGACTGGGTGAGTCACTGGGGATCACTCCACGACTGTAGACCGCTAAGAAACCACCGCAAACACTATGCGTAACCCGCAAGGAGTTACCGAAGTGACCTGCTGTCAGGGCTGTTTGATGTTGACCCTGGCAAGATTTCCGTTCAATCATTGAGAAATACTTATGTAAATTCTCTCATAAACGTTCTCGGCAGATTGCTAAGATCTGCGAAGGACTCGATAATTTACAGCTAGTGTCCATTGATGTAGAACACCAGTTGTAGAAATACTAAGTGTTCCTATGAGATCTTTGATGTATCTCATGGCTCTAGACTCGAAAAGTGCACACTTAGGTTTCCTATGCGGAGACTAGGGAGGGGTCTCCTGCTTCAATATCAACCATCTGTAAAAGATAAGTCGATAGATTACATCGGTTCCCCGTGAGAATGAAACAAGCTCTTTTAAGAGAACTTGAGTGGTTAAGAAGGTTTAGTGCATTGCGTCACTGGGTCCATGACAACTTTATCTTCAATACCGGTGTCACCTTAGTAACAACCAGTAGCATATGAGTTGAACCCGGTGTCTGCCCTAAGGTTGAACATTTGGAGGGCTATTACTTTTCACCTTTTTCTTTACTTTTCTTTTTAATTCTTCAACTCCTTCTTTCCCTTTTCATTCTTTTCTCCTTTTATCGTAACATACCTAAGGACTTCTAATTCTACTATTGGTGATGTCCTTGGGTAGATCCCTCCGGCTCTGGCGGATCATAGGACTGTATTTCCTATCTTAATCACCTTATAACTCCATGATTATCCGACAATAGCCAAGAAACCTTTGAAAATCTCTCAAAGTGTTTGTGAATATCAAACATTTTGTTTAACACTTTGAGAGTTTTGTATTTACTTTTGAAGGGCTCCCCCTTCACATGTGCTCATAAGTGTTTAAGTAAATTTGCACATGCGGGAGGAACAAGCACTTTTTGAATTGATCCACTTTCAGTGAACCTGACCGATTCGAGACACGCTTACATCACTAGTTAGACTAGCTTGAAGTTATTACCCGGCCTAGTCAAATCCACAGAAAGTTTCTCGAAACGGTACATTTCTACTAAGACAAATCCTTTTCGAGACACGCTTACGTGGCTAGTTAAAGAGTTCCATTGTCAGCTTTTAGGTGACAACTAGCTCTAGTAACTAACTTGATGTTATTACTCGTCGAGGATAAGTCTTTTCAAGATTACTAACTTTTACGTTTCATCAATTCCTGGGTCAATTCTGAGTCTAGCTCGCATGAGATTCAACTTTTAGCAACTTTGAACTTATATATTTCAATCACATTCACTTTTTCTCCCCTTCAAAAATAGCATATACGATGATATTTTTGACAATATTTTTGATTAAAATATGCCTTTTGAGTCTTATGGGGAGAATTCAACAAGAACTTTTGATTTCAAGAACGATGATTTTGTTTCAAGTACTCCCCCTCAACAAGTGAATTCTTATTGAGGTGAAGTACTTGTCTTTTGTGCAGAGTTATGAAAATCAGAAAATGTTTGATTAACTCTACTCAAAAGTAAGAAGCCTTCGCTCCTTATATCAGGATTGAGGCACTGATGCATACCTCAGGGTCCTTTCATTACAAGAACGGGTTGTACACTGTTATGTGTGCACAAGCCATTATGAAAATAATTCAATCAAATGACACAATTGATATTGAAAAGTGAATAACCAAATGTACCAAGTTAATCTTCGTCAGGAAGTGGAGCATCAAAGTCAGTGAACTTAGGTTCTGGTCTTTCGAAGTTTCTGATAGGAAACGATGGTCTGACACCGATATAACTTTCCAGTCGTCTGATCTGTTCCCGTCGAAACAACCTTTCTTCAATCTTCAAGACAAAGTTACGAACTTGTCTTCTTGAGCTGGATTTCCATCTAGGTTGTTCCCCCTTTGCTATCTTTTGGCGATCATCATTCAACCTTTTGATAAGCCCATCACGAACGGATTTGAGTGTAACATCACAGAATTTGTGTATCTCATCGAACCTCATGAAGCTTTGAAGCTTTTTGCTGTTGACGTAGGTGAAACCAAATGCAGGGTCTTGGATGAGAGTAAACTGTGACATTTGATAGATTTCATCAAATCTGAATTGCGGCTTTGTCAAATTGATCTTCTGTTGGTAACTTTCCACTCCAAGCTGAAGATCTTCCACTCTTTCTTGAACTATCAATCGTCGGATGAATAGAAGTAGTGATGCCATGAAGTTGTACTGAACTTCTCTGTCGAATCCACACATTTTTCCTTGAACCTTTTCGAGATACATATCTTTGATGTCATTAAGATTAAGGTCTAGAAAGTCTGCTTCGGAGAACTTGTACTTCTTTTCATCTTGTCGTTTAACAACAATCTTACGCATGAATATGTAGTTAAACCGTTGCGACTCTTGAATCTCCAAGATAGCGATGATCTTAGATTTCTGCTTCACATTTTCCAATGATTTCTCTCCTAATCTGCTGGTATAATCGAGACGACGATGTTCTGGCCAGTGTTGAATTCCGTGTAGAGCATCTCTGTCGTAAGCTACGATGGAGTTGCTAAAAATACGAGTGGTCTCTTCAATGGCAGGAATTTCGTATCTTGCGGCTAGTACTGAGATAGTGAGTGAGGAAGCATATTTCGTCTTGGATGTCTCTTGGGTGAGTTGGATGTTACGAAGATCTTTGTTGAAGAAGAAGCTGTAAGGTATCTTGGGTTTGTTTGGAAATCCTTTCAAAGGTAATGGTTTAGTCTAGTCAGTGAAGTAAGGCTTTTCATGGTTTTTGGAACTGAGATCGATATTCACTTCAGGATTTAGCCAGTCAAAATCGGCGGACATTGCACTAGCTATATTCTGCATGTGATACTCGTATTCCACTTTGTTTCCGGATCTGGACTTAAGGAATTCTTGTGCATCCCTGTTGATTCTTCTAAGCTCCGTCTTTGTGAGTTTGTTGATCTGAAGATCCTTCATTATGACTTGAGTGAATTGTAGAGTGTTACCAGGAAGGGGTTCTTCTTCTTCGAGAGGAGGTTGAGCTTGAACCATTTCTGTCAACCAATCATTCTGAGGAGTGTCATCATTGTCGAGCCATGAATGACGTCTTTTCTTCTTTGATTTCTTGGACTTAGATGTAGCATCTTTGTCTTTAGCCTTGGATGGTGACGATGGTCCAGCATGAGAATCGGGAATAGGTGAAGCACGGTAATCGGTGTCAGGTTGACCCTGGTAGTCATCAGTAGGTTCCATGAAAGTTTCTTCCTCTTCAGTTGGACCTTGATTGGTAGCTGAGTGGTGTTGTTGATTTCCAGGAGGAGTGGAGTCCTTTCTTGGTTGTAGAGAAGATGAGGGACCGGTTCCAGACTTAGGTTTCTTGCCTTTTGAGTTTGGGTCAGGGTCGTCATCTTTTCTTGACCTTTTCAGGGTTCCAGCTGCATCTTTGCATGACTCTTTGGATATGTAAGCCGCCATAGCATCAGCAAGTGCTTTTTCTTCAGTAGTCTGTGTGGTTTTGGAGGCAACATTGTCGAAGAGTTTAGCAAGCATTTTATTGAATGATAATTCCGGAGCTGCAGTAGAAGCTTTTGCAGTGTGGAGCGTGAATGGTGTTGTTGACAACATTTTTCTAACGACACTTCTGATTTTGTGATCTAAGTTGTCCTTGATTGGTTCAAGAAGGTTTGCTACTTCAGGAGTGACCATCTCAACTAGATTTTCAGTGAGAAAGTCTTGTGTGACAGTCCTTATAAATCCTGTGTAATCAGAGTTCAAGAACTTATCGATCAGCTGCTTTGACTCCTGAAAATCTTCAACTTGTTTGGTAAGACCGGTAACCATGTTGGTAAGTCTGTTGACTTGTTCCTGAAGATCAACTGGTTGTTTCGATTCATTGATTGAATGCTGCTTTGATGCGGTTTCGGAAGGTGTGGTAGATGAATGCTCAGGTGATGATTCAGATGATGACTCGTTGTGAGAGTTTGAAGAAGAAGCAGGAGGAGTTGGATCCTTTGGTGGAGAGTCTTGAGGAGGTGGAAGTTGTGCTGAGGAAGTCTGCTGAGAAGATGACTTAAGAAATATGTTGGTGTCGAACGTGTTCTTCTCTTCGTTTTCTTTTCTTCGACGTTCCTCTGCTTCCTCTGCTTCTCGTGTAAGAAACTCTGGAGTAATGATGTATTCATGTTCCTGATCCGTAGCAATATTCTCTTGTCCGCCAACATTCTCCTCTGTAACACCCCCAAAATATCGCAGCGGAAGACTGCGTCATTGGGGTGCTACTTCATAATACAAAGTACAAGGTATAGAAAATGAACTCTAAATGAGACGTTTTGAAAAGTTACCATTCAATTAATAAATTCCGAGTTACAAACTTGAGTTCCATAATACAATACATAAGAGTTTTAAAACATATCGAATGGTAAAGATAAAAGCATAAGTCTTCAAAACATGCCAAGCGACTCTATGCTCCATGCAACAGCTATCACCTTACAGACCTGAGATAAACATGCTAAAGTGTCAACACAATGGTTGGTGAGTTCATAGAGTTTGTCTTAAAACAATTGAAAAAGCCTCAAAAGAATGTTCACACAGCAAAGGCATTGAGAATCCACTCAGTTGCAATTCCCGCCATAAGAGACTTGCAACCTGTGTGTTCACAACCCACTGCTAACATATAGTATGATTTCGATATATGTGTATATGATATATGCACGCTTAATGTAAAGTATCACTGCCTACTGAACCTCTTGACAAGAATAAGCACAAATGCTTCATAAGAATAAGCACAAATGCTTCATAGTGGATTATATTCACCCAAGGCCAGGAATATATGGCAATGGTGGGGTCGTCAGCCCGATAGTACTATCAATACCTCTCCATCGGCTCTATCTAGGAGTTAAACAGTAGTTAAAGAATATAGCGCATAGAATAGGTTTAACACATTAAGGCACATATCGTAATAAAACTACACATCATGTCTAAGAGTATAAAAGTATAGCATAGCATATGAGTAAAATTGTCTTTAGTAAAAGAGAAAGCAAGTAGTTTAAGCATGTATCTCCCCAAAAGAGTTTAAAACAAGTATGAAAAGAGTAGGGGCTATGAATCGCAAAAGTCACTAAGAGCAGCCTATAATAGAACGTTGCGACTTAGGTTTGGAGTAACGTCTAAGAATACGAAGAATTGCCTATATATGTCTTGCATAATGTTCATGATGTAGTACTTAGTATATAGTGTAAGTCTTCGAATATAAATGGTTTATGAAACATGTATAGGTTGTATATCTCTTACTACCGTTCGGGCCGACATAATTCAGAAGTCATGGAGTAAACGTTCGAGGAGCCAGGACACTTTAATTCGTAAATCCACAACTCATCTCGATGGCTTACTTAATGAACTCCTCACATGAGGCTCCCTACTATTGTAGTATTCGATAACATATATATAAGTTTTGATCCGAAAAGTTACATGTCCAATATTTGAATAAACTTAGGAAAGTCTATTTTTACATGAAGATTGTTATTAGGGTAAGTTTCATAGGTCTTGTATGACAATTTCTTTGTAATATCTCATGGTTCTTTTAGATGAAGTAGATCCAAATTGTTTGTTCAAGTTATCGTCAACTCCTTGTTTCATGTTTTCGCCTAAGTAAGTTTATATGGTCATTTAGTCATGGCTTCGCCGTGACCTTGGTCATTGTACCATGGTCTTGAGACTCAACCTTGGCTTTAGCCATGGTTGTGGTCTTGGCTTTAGGTCATTAGACCTCTTGGTCTTAGTAAATCATAACTATTATATAGTGACTTTGGTCTAAAAATGGGCTGTTAAGAATTTGAAGAAAATTATTACTCGGAAAGCGTTTTCAGGGCTCGAGCTTCTTCATTCCTGAACGAAAACGTCGTTCCGGACAACTTTCGTGTTTTAACTTTTTGATGAATCGGAGCAGAAGGGTGACTTTCAAAATGGCAGAATGCAAAACAGTAGGTATCGGCAGTTTCGGCGTTTTGGTTTTGCTAACTTCAAATGGTCATAACTTTTGACTCGGGTACTCGTTTTGGGTGATTCAAATTGCTATGTTTTCCTTGTTAAGTCCTCTTTAACAGTAAGTAAGTTTCAAATATCATAGTTATACTATTTTGGTCGTGGTTCTCCATAAAAATCACTATTTTGCTTGTTTACTTGTCATAAGTTAACATATGTATACCAATACTTGTTTTATCCATTTTTAAACATCATGAACACAATAACAAGAACATATATAGCATGAAAGGAACACAAAGAGCATGAAAATGATAATTAAGCAAGGAGTATGTTTGGGTTTGCTTACAACTTGAGGCTTTCTAAAAGAAAGGTAAGTAACTAGTAAGGTACGGACTTTGATAGACTTAAGCTTCACCCTACTTTACTTCAAGCAATATTTCTACCCTTGTATTCTTGAAAGAAAGATGATGAAAGTTGAGGTGAATTGAGTGGATTCAAACTCAAGAGAAATCACCAAAGTATATGAGGTTATGGAAGTGTTTTGGTTACCTAAAAGAAACTAGGGTTTCTATCTTGAAGAAGTACTTGAATCTTGCATAAAACTAGGAATGAATTAGCCTAGTGTGAAGATGTTTTGGGGGGTGATGATGGACGTTCAAAGAGGGGAGGGGGGTATTTATATGGCCTTCAGGAGGTTACATTTCATTGACTTTTCAACCCTTGGAGAGCAAGGTTAACACATGTAAGGAGCTAAGGCCTCCTAGCATGAGATCATGCCACAAGTGTGAATCCCCCCCCCCCTATATGGCGGTTCACAAAGGATAAGGGGGAGTGACTTGGTTTTTGGATGAGTTATCTTACTTATGTGACTAGTTTTGACTCCGGGAAATACTAACCGTAAGTTGTTAAGCCTCAAAACGTAAAACCGGGTGTCGTAAAAATGTGAAACTTGAAATTATGGTTAAACATGTCAATATACTCCATAATAAAATATAAAATGAGTGGTAGGTTCTATTGGGTTGCTCAAACCCTGCTAAAACTGGAAACACGGGTCTAAAACGCGTAATACGTAAAACGTACTAAAGTTGCGTAAAATTGAGAAAAGTAAAATGTAACTTTTCTAATAGGATAATAATGACTTTAAATGACTTATAATGTCTAGGCTGGGCTCAGTCTAGTGTCGGTTGGTATTAAATGTCTTTTAGACATAAAACCGTAAGCCTAAAAATCAAGGAATGACTTATAAAATCAAGGAATGATTTTTGGTCAAAGGAGGAGGGAAAAATATGTTGACTTTTTCTAATAAGTTGAAAACTCAAATCGTCTTAGAAACGCGGTGCAGGTATAGGCTAAGGTTACGGCTGAGTAAAAACGCTTAAAACTGAAAATTCCAGTTTTTCACGGGCAAGGCTTATTTTGGTCATGTTTTTCTCAGTCATGATTAATTCTCTAATTAATCATGAGAGTACTAAACATTTTTATGATACGGGGTCACTTAACGCGGTCGAGTTTCATTGTGCATAGAATTTTTGAATGACGTTTTACCCTAAAACGTGTAATTCCGTGTAATTCCTTAATAACTTTCACGAAAATGATCTGATGAGTGTCAAACTTTTAATTTGCCATGGAAATGATTTATCACTTGAGGCCAAGAAACAAAAATCAAATTTCAGGAGAATTTCAGGAAAAATGAATAGTAAAATTTTCGGGAATAGAAATAAATCTGAAAGTGCGAATTGTTACAGTCTCTACCCCTTCAGGAAACTTCGTCCCGAAGTTTAGTGTGTCTAGGTCTCTTATCTTAATAGTGGCATAATAAAGCTAGATTTAGAATAGAATAGAATAACATGGTAGGATGAGGTACGTACCCGTTACGCATTGCGGGCTTCCTTAGCACCCAAATAGTATGCTCGACCCCGAGGTGGACTAACATTGTATCTACGGTTCGGGTTATTTTCTTCAAGCATTACGGCTAGAGTCGGGTTATCCAGCACTTGTCCCTGTGCCCCATTCAACCTAGGACAATTATATCGGAAGTGAGTTGGGCTGTTGCACTCATAGCATGTCTTTTGGTTGTTTCCTATGTTGCCCGCATTCATCGATGCTCTACACTTATTTGTAAAATGACCCAATTGTTTGCACTTTGTACACACTCGGCATGGCTCAGACTTCTGATGATGATAAGCACATTTAGTACACTTAGGATGTGGACCCTCATACTTTTTCTGATCATAAACTGTTGCCGCAAATCCTCTTGCTCTCTTATTATCAACCATTGTACCCTTTTGCTCGCCTGATTCACCTGCTCCCTTTCTTTTATCACAAGTCTTCAAAGTTCCATTCCTAACCATCTCATCTGTTAGGGTCCCTGCTCTTAATATTGCACTTTGAATTGTGGGAGGTTCGGTTGTTTTTACTGTCCCACGAATCTTCGGAACAAGGCCATAGATGTACCTCTCAATCCTTTTGGATTCAGGGGAAACCAGATGAGGAACTAGTTTAGCTAGTTCATGAAACCGATCTGTGTAGGTTGCATGACCAACCCCTACCATAGAGTGATGCCAAAACTCGTCCTCTAGTTTTTGCATTTCATTAACCGGGCAGTACTCTTCCTTCAGTAGTCCCTTAAAGTCGTCCCATGTCATGCCTACAGCTGCTTCTCTACTCCTTGCTTGAATCTGCATGTTCCACCATGTCAATGCCTTTTCTGATAGCAAGCATGCAGAATATTTCACTCTCTGATGGATTGCACAGTTACTGATATCGATCACTGACTCCATCTTCTCGACCCATCGTGTATATGCCAATGCACCTCCTTTACCATTAAACTCAATTGGTTTGCATGACGTAAATTCCTTATACGTACATCCAGTCCTATGGTTGTTGTTGTTGTTGTTGTTGTTGTTGTTGTTGTTGTTGTTGTTGTTGTTGTTGTTGTTGTTATTGTTACCATTCCTTCCTCCATCATTTGTAGCGTCATTTATGCTTCCGTGGTTTCCCGAATTGTTCATGTGATTGCCAACTTGTGTGACTATAGTGGGAAGTAGGTTTTGTAGTTGTTGGGCAATAATGGTGGAGACATCTGGATTTCCACCATCGTTACTAGGGTTACTAGTGTCGTGAGCATCTCCTCTACCTCCACGTCCACCAGTTCTTCCACTATCATTACTAGGGTTACTAGTGTCGTGAGCAGCTCCTCTACCTCCACGACCACCAGTTCTTCCACCTCTTGGTGTTGCACCACCTCGGCTAGTGCTACGAGTTACTCTCTTTGGTGCCATGATATCTACAAGGAGGGACATTTTGTCGACGTCAGATATGAGGTGATATTCCTAGACCACTTAGTCTTAAATCTTGTCAATTTGAGTCAACATTGATTAATGTAAGCATGGTCACATATGTCTACGTGAGTCGTGACGCATTTATAATTATGTTGGTCACCATAATTATAATTGCTTCCTTTCACACGTATACATATTACCAGGCTCACATATCTCAACAATTGATACTACATAATTGGGTAGACTTTCTATCATCTGCTCTTAAGTTGTGAAAGGTAACGTAGTCTGGGTATCTAGAGAAGGTGATATGACGAAATGGACTAGTCGCGCTTGTAGAAATGTTTGAGTGTCGTACTAGGACATATGAATCACTTCTAGGTATTAGAATCATATAAAGTAAGTATAAGGCAAATCATCAAATCTCTACAGGAAACTAATAACCTTTATTTAACTTAATCTTATGTCTTATCAAACAAGAACTGTCACAAGATTAAGTTAATTAAACAATTATTACTTAGCTCTAAATTTTTGATGACTTGACTATTGTCTGGAGTTTCTCCTAAACAAACAATTAGCAATAAGCATATGCGCATGAAGTGTGTGTAAGGTAAAATAAAGAGGAGAGTCTTAATGTTTATAGCAGTTATAGTCTAGGTAGTATATGCAACCTAGTTCTCTATAACCAAGGCTCTGGTACCAATCTGTAACACCCCAAAAATATCGCAGCGGAAGACTGTGTCATTGGGGTGCTACTTCATAATACAAAGTACAAGGTATAGAAAACGAACTCTAAATGAGACGTTTTGAAAAGTTACCATTCAATTAATAAATTCCGAGTTACAAACTTGAGTTCCATAATACAATACATAAGAGTTTTAAAACATATCGAATGGTAAAGATAAAAGCATAAGTTTTCAAAACATGCCAAGCGACTCTATGCTCCATGCAACAGCTATCACCTTACAGACCTGAGATAAACATGCTAAAGTGTCAACACAATGGTTGGTGAGTTCATAGAGTTTGTCTTAAAATAGTTGAAAAAGCCTCAAAAGAATGTTCACACAGCAAAGGCATTGAGAATCCACTCAGTTGCAATTCCCGCCATAAGAGACTTGCAACCTGTGTGTTCACAACCCACTGCTAACATATAGTATGATTTTGATATATGTGTATACGATATATGCACGCTTAATGTAAAGTATCACTGCCTACTGAACCTCTTGACAAGAATAAGCACAAATGCTTCATAGTGGATTATATTCACCCAAGGCCAGGAATATATGGCAATGGTGGGGGCGTCAGCCCGATAGTACTATCAATACCTCTCCATCGGCTCCATCTAGGAGTTAAACAGTAGTTAAAGAATATAGCGCATAGAATAGGTTTAACACATTAAGGCACATATCGTAATAAAACTACACATCATGTGTAAAAGTATAAAAGTATAGCATAGCATATGAGTAAAATTGTCTTTAGTAAAAGAGAAAGCAAGTAGTTTAAGCATGTATCTCCCCAAAAGAGTTTAAAACAAGTATGAAAAGAGTAGGGGCTATGACTCACCTTAAGCTTAAGTGATGTGAAATGAAAGTGGTAGTCGAATCGCGAAAGTCACTAAGAGCAGCCTATAATAGAACGTTGCGACTTAGGTTTGGAGTAACGTCTAAGAATACGAAGAATTGCCTATATATGTCTTGCATAATGTTCATGATGTAGTACTTAGTATATAGTGTAAGTCTTCGAATATAAATGGTTTATGAAACATGTATAGGTTGTATATCTCTTACTACCGTTTGGGCCGACATAATTCAGAAGTCATGGAGTAAACGTTCGAGGAGCCAGGACACTTTAATTCGTAAATCCACAACTCATCTCGACGGCTTACTTAATGAACTCCTCACATGAGGCTCCCTACTATTGTAGTATTCGATAACATATATATAAGTTTTGATCCGAAAAGTTACATGTCCAATATTTGAATAAACTTAGGAAAGTCTATTTTTACATGAAGATTGTTATTAGGGTAAGTTTCATAAGTCTTGTATGACAATTTTTTTGTAATATCTCATGGTTCTTTTAGGTGAAGTAGATCCAAATTGTTTGGTCAAGTTATCGTCAACTCCTTGTTTCATGTTTTCGCCTAAGTAAGTTTATATGGTCATTTAGTCATGGCTTCGCCGTGACCTTGGTCATTGTACCATGGTCTTGAGACTCAACCTTGGCTTTAGCCATGGTTGTGGTCTTGGCTTTAGGTCATTAGACCTCTTGGTCTTAGTAAATCATAACTATTATATAGTGACTTTGGTCTAAAAATGGGCTGTTAAGAATTTGAAGAAAATTATTACTCGGAAAGCGTTTTCAGGGCTCGAGCTCCTTTGTTCCTGAACGAAAATGTCGTTCCGGACAACTTTCGTGTTTTAACTTTTTGATGAATCGGAGCAGAAGGGTGACTTTGAAAATGGCAGAATGCAAAACAGTAGGTATCGGCAGTTTCGGCGTTTTGGTTTTGCTAACTTCAAATGGTCATAACTTTTGACTCGGGTACTCGTTTTGGGTGATTCAAATTGCTATGTTTTCCTTGTTAAGTCCTATTTAACAGTAAGTAAGTTTCAAATATCATAGTTATACGATTTTGGTCGTGGTTCTCCATAAAAATCACTAGTTTGCTTGTTTACTTGTCATAAGTTAACAGATGTATACCAATACTTGTTTTATCCATTTTTAAACATCATGAACACAATAACAAGAACATATATAGCATGAAAGGAACACAAAGAGCATGAAAATTATAATTAAGCAAGGAGTATGTTAGGGTTTGCTTACAACTTGAGGCTTTCTAAAAGAAAGGTAAGTAACTAGTAAGGTACGGACTTTGATAGACTTAAGCTTCACCCTACTTTGCTTCAAGCAATCTTTCTACCCTTGTATTCTTGAAAGAAAGATGATGAAAGTTGAGGTGACTTGAGTGGATTCAAACTCAAGAGAAATCACCAAAGTATATGAGGTTATGGAAGTGTTTTGGTTACCTAAAAGAAACTAGGGTTTCTATCTTGAAGAAGTACTTGAATCATGCATAAAACTAGGAATGAATTAGCTAAGTGTGAAGATGTTTTGGGGGGTGATGATGGACGTTCAAAGAGGGGAGGGGGGTATTTATATGGCCTTGAGGAGGTTACATTTCATTGACTTGTCAACCCTTGGAGAGCAAGGTTAACACATGTAAGGATCTAAGGCCTCCTAGCATGAGTGGTAGGTTCTATTGGGTTGCTCAAACCCTGCTAAAACTAGAAACACGGGTCTAAAACGCGTAATACGTAAAACGTACTAAAGTTGCGTAAAATTGAGAAAAGTAAAATGTAACTTTTCTAATAGGATAATAATGATTTAAAATGACTTATAATGTCTAGGCTGGGCTCAGTCTAGTGTCGGTTGGTATTAAATGTCTTTTAGACATAAAACCATAAGCCTAAAAATCAAGGAATGACTTATAAAATCAAGGAATGATTTTTGGTCAAAGGAGGAGGGAAAAATATGTTGACTTTTTCTAATAATTTGAAAACTCAGATCATCTTAGAAACGCGGTGCAGGTATAGGCTAAGGTTACAGCTGAGTAAAAACGCTTAAAACTGAAAATTCCAGTTTTTCACGGCCGAGGCTTATTTTGGTCATGTTTTTCTCAGTCATGATTAATTCTCTAATTAATCATGAGAGTACTAAACATTTTTCTGATGCGGGGTCACTTAACGCGGTCGAGTTTCGTTGTGCGTAGAATTTTTGAATGACGTTTTACCCTAAAACGTGTAATTCTGTGTAATTCCTTAATAACTTTCAGGAAAATGATCTGATGAGTGTCAAACTTTTAATTTGCCATGGAAATGATTTATCACTCGAGGCCAAGAAACAAAAATCAAATTTCGGGAGAATTTCGGGAAAAATGAATAGAAAAAATGAATAGTAAAATTTTCGAGAATAGAAATAAATCTGAAAATGCGAATTGTTACATCCTCTACATTAGCAGTTTCAGTCATATTGATATCTCCTGTATCGTCTGTATCTTTAACGGTGTCATCAGGCTGTGGAGCTGATTCTAACGTAGTGGACACAACGGGAGGAATCATGCTGCTTGTAGCTCCTTCATTTTCTGACTGATCGATAGGTGGTGGTGTTGGAGGTTGAGACATAAATCGGCTTTCGAGAACTGCTTTCCTTTGTTCTTTGCGAAGTTGCTTTTCTTCAGCTCGGGTGTCGACAACTATACTTTTCAGTTTGCGTTTATCGACCAACTGTTCAACGATTGGTTCGTCTTCATCATCATCATTAGGCTCATTAATAGTGATCCCTTTCTTTTTTCTTGTCTCTTCTTCATAGGTTTCTAGACTTTGTTGTATAGCGATCTCTGTTGCAGGAAATCCTTCTTCAGGTGCTCTTACTCTCAGTTCATAGTCTGGTTCTTCTACTTCAGATTCCGTGTCGAACTCAGATTCACTGTCAGAAGGTGGAGGTGTAGGTTCATCTTGAAGAATGTACTCTGTATGTACCTTCTTCTTTGGCTTGGTTGCAGGCTTAGGTTTGGATGTTGGTTTAGGTTTGGCGGAAGTCTTGGGTGTTGCTGATGGTTTTGTCTTGGGAGCAGCCTTAGACTTAGTCTGAGGTGAGCCAGTGGTGCTTGTAGTACTCCCAGACTTCACACCTCCTTTGCTTCGAGTCGGTATAGTAGCTTCTTCCTGTACCCCTTTGTAAGCATTATCATAGTATTTGTAGTTCAGACTTTTCTTGATCTTGTCATCAAGAAGGTATTCTGGAAGCCTCATTCCTTTGATCTTGGTAGAGGAAGTGGTCGTCTTGATGAATGAGGTGGTGAAGTCGTCCTCGAAGAGGTGCTTTGGCTCATTAGGATCTGCCATCCTCTTGATAAATTCTGGTGTGTCTTTGCAGAAATGTTCTATGAGAAGCTTGGTGAATCTTGTGAAGGGGATCATAGTCTTAACACGTTCGGTTTGAATGCTGTAGACTATGTCGTTCATGATTGGAACTGCAAAGTCAATAGGTGTCAAAGTCACCATTCCCCAAAATGTTTGCAAATGTTCAAGCCTAGGATGTTCATGACCACTCTTTCTTCCAAGGCTGAGGGATATTCTTGGCATTGAATCGGGAATGTTTGACTAGAGGTACATCGTCATCAACATCATATCCTAACTCAACAAAGAAGTCAAGAAGGTCCAGTTCAGGTAGTATTGGAGCAAATTCATTGTCAGTTTGAGGCAGGAGAAGGACTGTACGAAGAACGTCGTGATCTACAGTGTAGACTTGGCGATCCAATGTAATAGTGAAAGACTCATCATCCAAATTTGCCTTAGCCGTAAGCCAGAACTGATGAAGGTAGAACAGAGGAACTGAAGTAGAACAGATGAGCAGATGTTTGCATGGATGTGCAAGTAGAATATCTTTGACAATCCTGCACGAGTTCTCCGTAATTCTTAATTTGTCGAAATCGACTCGTGGATTGTTGTTGCCAATCGTAACATTGTAGTTTTCGGGAGTGATGTCATCCATGGTGAGTAATGGAAGAGCTTGTTCAGGGACGTTCTCGTTGTGTTTAGCCATGTTATTCTGAAAAGCATGATCATAAACAAAACATCGAGATTTGTTACGAGTTAGCACGGTTGCAATGTTTGATTATGAATAAGCATTTAGAATCATGTAAGCACACATGGTTCAATTATTGCATGTATGTTGATAAGTGACGTGTACTTAGAAAGTCATGACCACAATAACATGTTTTCAAAATTACATCACATTATACATGATTAGAATCCATTATCACATTGTCACATATAACATGTTTTTGAAATTACATAATCACAATGTTCTCGAAATGATACAAGTGAAATACAAGATACAATATTATAAGTGATTTCGAAAAATGCACAATTGAACAACATTTCGCAAACCCAGTAACCAGTGCCAACAATTTCGAAAAAATAGTCATAAAGTGACAATTTTTGCAATCCTGTATAATAAGCATTTTCGAAAAAAATTCAAGTGTGTTCTCGATAAAAAAATTTATCGAGAACAGACCACTAGAAAGAAAAATTTCGAGAATACATATTATAAGGGATTTCGAAAGTTTCAGTTATGATGATTTCGAAAAAATATGGCCATGAATGAAACAATTTCGCAAACACTCAAAACTTTTTCGAGAAGATGACAAAATGAGTGTTTTCGAAAAAATGCAACATTATGAGATTTCTCGAAAAATTTGTGTTTGCGAAAGGATTCAACCATGATTGCGAAAAAGTTTTCTCGAAAATTCTTATACAAGATTTTCGATACAATGCCAACGTACGTTTCTTAGTGATACAATGTATTCCAAGTGATTTGACCTGTTGAAAAACATGTTATGCAATGATTAGAAACAATTTATCCACTCGAATAAGGAGATTTCGAAAAAATATCAAGAACATGTTCTCGATAAAAATCAAAATCTTTAATCAAATGAGTATAAGAAGTTCTAGTACATCGCAAGCATATAATAGAAGCATATTAGCACACCAAGTAAGCACACATGACCACAAAACGAAAGAACCCATTAACGAACGAACCCTCTATTTCGAAATTTATGTAAATATGGAATTCGATCTAACCGTTAAGCATAACCATGATTCTTTGACACATAATGCCATATCCCACCAAGAAAAACACAAATACAAACAACAAATCAAGAAAACCCAATTCGTGTCAAACCCTAGGTTTCGAAAAAACACACAATCCTGTGTTAAAATAAGATTAAACGTGATAGAGAGGATAGAAACATGTAATAGCACGAAAGCCCTATCATTAATTAATCTTTTAAACACATATTGCATGATTCCGAAATTACATGAACCCTAACATTCTAAATCCAAATTACGTGAAATCTAGCCATTAACTTTGTAATTAAACAAAAACCAATGTTAGAAATCATCTAAGGATCATGTAGAAACTTACGGTTTGAATTTTGATAGCACGGACTGTACGGTTGAATAGTGGCCGTGGATTAAGGAGAAAGGGTTTAAGGGTTTATGTTTTTTGAGTTTTAAAGAAACGGGTGGGTGTTTGTTTGTGTTATTATTAAAGTTTTTGAAACTTTACACTATTAGTCCCCTAACTATTCATTTTGCAACATAAGTCCTAATGTTAAAACTAAACAAGGACACAAAGAGATTCTAACTTACAAGATCATATATAGAAAAGGAAATACGAGATACGAGATATCTTATGAAATCCCGAAACAACTTAACTTACCGCATCAAAGGTAATATGCAAGTATATCGTTTTTGGAAAAAAATTTATAAAATTTTAGGCGAATCTCCCCCTCAACACTTGTAAGCAGACAAAGTGTTGAAAAAGAGCGATATACTTGCATTTTTTTTTTAAATGAGAAAGAAAAAATATTTTTGTGTTTTTGAGGTTTAATAAAAAATAAAGAAAAAATATTTATTTTACAAAGATAGTAAAATAATGATGTTTGACACTTTACTTTTGTTTTAAAAAACTTTTGTAAGTCAAATGGTGTCAAACATCGCATACCAATTTGGTGAACTAAACTTGCAAACCTTGATGGAGCTAAGGGTTTTGTAAGTAAGTCCGCTAATTGGTACTCAGTGCCCATAAAATATAACTCAACTGTACCCTTCTCAACATGCTCTTTGATGAAATGGTAACGGAGATCAATGTGTTTGGATTTGCAATGATGAACTGTGTTGCAGGAGATTGCAATGGCACTCTTAGAATCGCAGTAAATCGGAATCTTGTTGAATAAGTAGCCATAGTCTTTAAGTTGTGATCTCATCCAAATGACTTGAGCGCAACAAGCAGACATAGCTACGTATTCAGATTCGGTAGATGATAGTGATGTGCAATCCTGCTTCTTTGATTGCCAAGACACAAGTTTATCTCCAAGAAACTGTAAGCCACCTGATGTACTTTTTTACGAGTCTAAGCATCCTGCATGGTCAGCATCTGAAAAAGCTATTAGTTCAAAACCAGAATCCTTCGGATACCAAATCCCCAAGTGGATGGTTCCCTTTATGTATCGAAGGATTCTTTTTGCCTCATTGAGGTGTTTTTCAGTTGGATTAGCCTGATAGCGAGAACACATAAACACAGCAAATACAATATCAGGTCTACTGGATGTGAGATACATGAGGGACCCAATAATACTTTGGTATTTGGTAGGGTCAACTGGAGTCCCATGTAAATCAGCATCTAGTTTAGTAGAGTTGGCCATCGGTGTATTCATAGTATCACTACTTTGCATACCATGTTTCTTTAAAATCTCAAGAGCATATTTGGACTGATTTAGAAAAATTCCACGGGGTGATTGATGAACTTGTAGTCCTAGAAAGAACGTAAGTTCACCCATCATGGACATTTCAAAATTATCTGTCATTAATTTTGCAAAATCCATTGAGTAATTTTTGTTGGTTAAAGCAAAAATAATGTCATCGACATAAACTTTAACAATTAATAAGTCCATCCCGTAGGTTTTTGTAAACAGTGTTGGATCCACCGAGCCTAGAGTAAAATCATTAGCCAACGGAAATTTAGAAAGCTTGTCATACCATGCCCTGGGGGATTGCTTAAGACCGTAGAGAGACTTCTTAAGCTTGTAGACATGATTGGGACGTTCTGGATCAACGAATCCTTCAGGTTGACTGACATAAACCACTTCTCGGAGTTGACCGTTCAGAAAAGCCGTTTTCACGTCCATTTGGTAA
The DNA here is from genome assembly GCA_030686995.1 of Artemisia argyi. NCBI lineage: Eukaryota > Viridiplantae > Streptophyta > Magnoliopsida > Asterales > Asteraceae > Artemisia > Artemisia argyi. Next base: position 102,320,575 of record CM060687.1, on the reverse strand, counting down.
ACAATCATATTCCGATGAGCAGCAAATGCTAAGAACATCCGCACAGCTTCAAGTCTAGCCACAGGAGCAAATGATTCTTCAAAATCGATACCTTCTTCTTGAGAATAACCTTTTGCTACCAAGCGTGATTTGTTGCGTATGACTGTGCCTACTGCATCTAGTTTGTTTTTCCAGATCCATTTTAAACCAATGACGATGATGCCTTCAGGTTTTTCAACCAATTCCCATACTTCTAATCTTTGAAAGGTTTCAAATTCTTCTTGCATAGACTCAATCCAGTTTTCATAAGTCATTGCTTCTTTGACATTTTTGGGTACGGTTTCACAGACTGTGAGTGCATAAATGCAAGTTTCACCGTCTGTGTGAAGGCGTTGTCTTGTCATGATAGGTGCATCTGGATGGCCAATAATTTGAACTAAGGGGTGATCTCTAGTCCATTTATGTGTTGAAGGATGAAGTTGATAAGAATCTCGCAAGTGAGCAGGACCCAAATTGCGTGTGGATGACTCAGCAATGTCGGGGACAGGTTGAGCATTTGCAAATGGATTAATTAATGGTTCTGGGTCATGCTCTGCGGGTTGTGAAACTGATAAAGGTATGGAATCTCCAGCTGATTATCGTGAGTTGGACCCGGTTTGTTCGGTTGTTGTAGGTGATATGACTGGAGGACCGTCTCTTCCAACAGAAGTTGTTGTTTGTTGAGGTGTATCAGGTACTTGATGTTGATCAAGGTTTGCAGCGGAATTTGGTGTGGCCTCAGGTGGATGGTTAACAGGCGTATCATCAAACAATGGAGCAAACAAGGTTTCCACTTCTTTACGAGAAAGTGACAATGGTTCAGCTGAAGAGACCGGAAAATTAAGACGGTTGGTTACGGGTCCTAAGCCGTGTTGCTCAGAAGCCATCTGAGTGAGTTCATCGAAATTAGCATGAATAGTTTCCTGAATTTCCCGAGTATGACGATTCCAGATCCGATAGCCTTTTGAATTTTCACAGTAACCTATGAATACTCCAATGTCAGCCTTTGCTTTATGTTTACCTAGATCATCACGATCATTGACCGGGTAGCATAAAGCACCGAATACGTGAAAGTGACTGATGTTTGGTTTTCTTTTGTGAACAATCTGATATGGGGTTTTGTTGTGGCATTTTGTGATCATGCAACGGTTTTGGGTGTAACAGGCGGTTGAAACAGCTTCTGCCCATAAGTAATCTGGTAATTGAGCGTTGATTAACATCGTTCGAGCAGCTTCCACTAACGTTCTGTTACGTCTTTCGACTACTCCATTCTGTTCGGGTGTGCGTGGAATAGATGATTGATGTTCAATTCCCACTTTCTCAAAATACGACCGTAGAGTCTGATTCTTAAATTCTGTTCCATTGTCAGTTCAAACAATTCTGACTGTATTGCGAAGCTGAACTTGTATTTTTGTGAGAAAGGTGATGATCATTTGAGGAGCTTGATCTTTACTTCGAAGAAAATAAACCCAAGTCCAGCGAGAGTAATCATCAACAATTACTAGAATGTAGCGTTTACCGTTGATTGTTTGAACACGCATCGGACCACACAAATCCATATGAAGTAATTGTAAAACATGATTAGTACTGTGTTCAGGTTTTGAGGGAAAATGAGCACGAGTACTTTTTCCTTGTTCACAGGCTGGACATAGATGATCTTTGGCATAGCGGAATGTTGGAAAGCCTTCAACTAATTTGTGACGAGCGAGATCAGTCATCGTTTTGAAATTCAAATGAGAAAGGCGTTTGTGCCATAACCAAGATTTAGTCGATTCAGCTTTGGATAGAAGACAAATTGGAGATGAAGCGATCATGTCTGACATAGAAATAGTATAAAGGTTAGTGCCACGTTTGCCAGACATCAAATCATTTCCTTGTAGATCACGAACAAAGTAGGTTTTCTCGCGAAATGCTACTTCTAAATCTCCATCACAAAATTGACCGACTGAGAAGAGGTTGTGACCCAAGCCTTCAACATAATAAACTCTGCTAATTTCAATGTTCCCATGCATGTAGTCTCCGTAACCCATGATTAAAGCGTATTGATCATTCCCGAATCTGACGGTTCCAATAAACTTTGAGACAAAGTTCTTTAACAATTTGAGATTGCCTGTCAGATGTTGGGTGCAACCGCTATCAACAATCCAGAGAACGATCTGAACCACCTGCATCAAAAGAAGACGATAGAGATGGAATAGAAGTAAGGGTGGAACCTGAAGAAATAGTGGGTTCCTGTTGGTTAGAAATGCAAATATTTGACAATTTAGGAATCCATTTAAAATTTGGTTTGTATTGTAACCAACGTTGCCAATTCCAACTAGTTTTTGCTTTGTTCTTAGTGAATGCACTAGCTTTGGGCGGGTTCTTAGAATTGTTAATTGCTGCTTGTGGGTTGACTACAACATCTTTAGAAACTGTAGTAGGCATTTTTCTTAAGGTAGACTTAGAAGCATTAGTGGACCTAGAAGAAGAGCCGAATCTACGTTTCTTTTTGCGGTGTAAGAGATTATTAGCTACACATTTGGTATGATCACCGGATAACACACTTTTATGACAAAACACACAAGATGCATTAATATTCAAAACATTTGAAGGTTCAGCATTCGTTACATTAAGATTTGGATTACAATTTGCCAGATTAGAATCTAAATCAGATGCAACATTAGTTTTATTCGAGTTCCTAAGGTGATCTTCTACTTCTTGCACTTCTAGTGTTCTACTTTTATGTTGCGAGAGCCTACTCTTTTTAGTCTTCTTAACTCTTTTTGGCTTTGGGCTTCTAACGCTCTTAGGGGAAACTAGACCTGTGGAAGTGGAAGAGCTAACATTAGAACTCTTAATATGCATACCCTTATCTGTTATGTCTATTTGAAACATTCCTGGTGCAATCACAGTTGTGTCAATGAACTTTCCTTTTTGAAGTAGCTTAATTTTCTCTTTCAAATAAATGATGATGTGTTTTTTGTCCTGAATATCAGACTCAAGTAAACCATTGCAATAACGAATGTCATCGCAGTTTTGTTGCCATTCGGGGTTTTCAATTTTTAATTCCGCAATTTCATTTTTTAACTCCGCAATTTCATTTTTACGTTGACGACATTTGTTTTTACGAGACTCATGCTTGTTACACAGTTGCAATTCAGTTTCAATACTTTGAGCTTGACACCAATCAATCTTATTATTAAGTTGACAAATTTCGTATGAAAGTTTGTTTATCACATCATCACTGTTTTGACGCAATGTTTCATTTTGATGTTTCAATGATTCATTTTGTGACCTCAACGAAACAAGTTCAGCACAGTACTCAGCGAATAATTCAGCATTGCTGGAAACATGGAGTTCATTCATGAGAGAACTATTAAAATTAGCCTGAAGAAGTTGTTCCAAGAGTCGATCAGAATCTGCTTTCAAAAATCGGTTTTTGCTTTGTTGAACCAAAATTGCATTTTCATTAAGAGCGAAAATTTCTTTCATATCTTTAACTTCTTTTTGGAGTTCCTGTTCCCAACGAGTAGCACAAAAACGCAAATGATGAACTAAAGGCAGAATTTGTTTTTGAAAAATGTCTCGCTTTTCTCGCTCGTAGGCTGATTGAAAAGTTTGAATTTTAGTTTCCGAATGTTGTTCAATGACGTTTTCCAAAATATCGATGCCTTTCATGAATGTTTGAAAATAATCTAATACTTTACAGCGTGTCGGTAAAGGTGTCACATGACCAGAAGAAGGTAATGGACCATTTACTTGTGCCACGGGTTTGACAGGAGCTCCATCGGAAGATGAAACATAAGACTCAGTAACATACCATGATTTCTCAGGTATTTCTCTTGACGGAACAAAAGATTTTGAAATATGAGGAGCTTTTGAGTAATCATATGGTTTGCAATATTCAACTTTACTCATTTTAGATCGACTCTGCTCTTCAAGTTCGTATTCTTCATCAGTATCATGTATAATAACACGCACAACATTGTTATCCATCAATTGGTCCATACTGTACAGCTTAGGATTTATTTTGAACACAGTGCGAAGAAAAGAGGATCTGTAATCGCCGAGGCCAAAACCTTTACCTGGTCTTGATTTTAAAGAAAACTTTTGAATTGTCGTTACAGATTCCCCATGTTTATAAACGATGTTTTGAAAAGCTTTAATTTGACTTTTGAGAGCGATACTATCATCAAGTAAAGAACTCACTTTTTCTCGTTTTTGCACTTTGTGTTCATAAAATTCCTGTTTGCAAGTTATTACCTCTTTACGTGTTTTTGAAAGTTCCTGTTGGAGTTGAACAACTTGTTTTTGAAGATCATGTTTTTCATTTTCCAGTTTGGAAACGATTTTACCGTTTAACTCAACAATGTCATACATTTGCTTTTGAAGATTTTGTTCTTTGACATATGATTCTTGAAATGACTTTTCAAAACTTTGTTCACGATGAATGACATATTGAAAGCTTGAAAGTTGCTTTTTATAACATTCAATGTCCTTTTTTAACTTGGCATTTTCTTTCAAAACTTCAGTTTGCACGTCCGTTATGTGATTAGAAAGAAGTTGATTATTAAGTTGTATGGCCGTAACTGTACAGTCAGGAGCTGGATCAGAAGGAGGTTCATGTTGTTCACTAAAGTCATTTTCGTCTTGCGAATAGGATCATCAAATGAGACGACAGTGTCATCATCAAATAGTTCATCCTCTTGAGAAGATAAAAATGTTTCAGAAGGAACAACTTGCGCCTAATCTGATTCAGAAACATAGGGTGATGCATTAATATGTATGGAGCTTATGGTTAGGTCATTTACCTGAGACAAGCCATCAGTGGAGAACACTGGGCCTGAATCATTCAACTGATGTTCCTGCATGTTGGCCATAAGCATCACAGCTGCATTGGCTTCAAGATCTTCCATTTCATCATCATTGTAAGCATTAGCAAAGAAACTGTTCTCTTGAAAATTGAAAGTTCCTTCCTTTTCATCTTTGAGAGCCATAAGTAATGCCTGCTTGTGAAACTGACTACCTTTTCTTGGGTGAGGGCATGCAGTTGCAATATGACCTTTTTCGTTGCAGTTGTAGCACCATATCACATTCCCAGAGATTGTGTTGTTACTAGCAGCATTGTCATTACTTCGCTGAGGAGCACCTGAATTGTTTCTGAATCCCCCATTGTTGTTAACTCTTTGTCCATAGCCAGAATTTCCAGTATACCCACCTGAACGTCCTGAATTACGATTCTGAATCTCAACTCGACCATCTTGAATGACAGCTTGGTTTCTTGTATTTGATGAAGAACGAAGACGGTTGTTGGTTTTGTTGGAGAATTTGCTAAAAGCACGAGCAACAAGAGCAAATCCTTGATTCAACGTATTGACATCATCATCATCATCATCTTCAAACTGATTAGAGTAATACATGCTATCATTGTTGTCATATGGAGCAAATTGATTAGAAGCGTGTTGAGAAGTAGGAGGATGCTGGTGACTGAAATAATTCTGTTCCTGATCATAAGTATGATTGGACATCGGAGGATGTGAAACAGGAGTTTGAGCGAGTTTGTCTTTTTCAACTTCAGACTCATAGTGCTTGAGATAGTCGTACAACAATCCATATGGATCCCTGTGAAGATTCTTGGCTTGTCTCACAAATGTCACATACTTTTGCCACTCAGGACCCAGACTACTAACAAACTTTGTATTGACAGCGATTCTTGGAAGAGTTATATCATGTCTCTCTAAATCATTGACGACATTAGTGAAACGATGAAAGTAAGACTCAAGAGATTCCCCTGGTTCGATCACGATGTTAGTGTATTCCAAGTAAAGTTTAGATTCCATGTCTTCCTTGTTCAGTTGTGTGCCTTGCATCAGTAGATGGACGTGTTCCCACATAGCTTTTGCAGTTGTTTGAGCATCAACACTTCTGAATATGATATTTGGTATTCCTTGAAGTATGTAAGACATAGCAATTTCATCTGCTTCACGATGGTGTGTTTGTTCCTCAGTAAGTTGAGACTCAGGAACACGCACAACAGTTGGAGCTACCGGAGGATCAGCCTGTAGGTCACCGCCAACGTAGTTAACAGGCCAAGGAAATGGTCCTTCAAGGATAACTTGTTTCATGTACTTACCGTTGGGTTTCTTGAGCTCAATAAACCTTAAGAATCGACTTGCCCATTGAACATAATTACCCGGTGTTAGCATTGGTGGGGTGTCAGGAGAGCCTACTTCGTGTCTGGATTGTTGAGTTGAAATGACTTCACACATCCTGTCAAACCAGTGAGTAGGTTTTCGTGGAAGTGGGCTTTGTTGTTGTGACATCGGATAAGATTGTTGTATTGGAACCATTTGTTGCATGAAGTTATGTTGTTGTGAGTAAACCGGTTGATGATAATATTGTGGTGATTGTTGATACTGTTGCTGTTGCTGATGTTGCTGATGATACTGTTGATACTGATGTTGCTGAGGATTGTTAAAGTTGTAATACGGTGGTTGAGACATTATGAAACACTTGTGTGAAAGGATGGATCTTGTAGAAGGTATAGTTTTGCCAAATCTCGAAAAGTATGCCCAAGTAGATGTTTTCGAAACTTTGTCACAGAACTGGAGATTGCGAAAACTTGACTTATGAGGATTGCGAAAAAATTGTTGCCCAAGGATTTCGAAATATTTAGTTTTCGAAAGTATTGAGATTTCGAAATAAAGTTTCTCGAAACTTAGAAATATTTTCGAAAAACTTAAATATTTCGAAAAACCAAAGAAGTTTTTGAAAAAAAAAACAAAGATGATTTCGAAAATTTGTAAATTTTCGAGAACACAAGGAACAATTTTCGAAATTATACAATTTTGAAAGTAAACCAAAAGTCGAAGTACTTTTCTTCCTTATACAAGAGAGAAAAGACTGAGTACACGATCCATAAGTCGATATGAAGCCAATTCACAAGATTTCGAAACTCTGGCAGTGAGGGATTTCGAAATTATGCAAAAACTTTGTGTTTCAATGAAAGCAATCCAAAAACGAGTTTTTAGTGCAAGATTTTTGTACTTCAAGTTGTAAAATGATGAAATATTGAAGAAAGTTATAAACTTGACAATAATTTTCAAAAATTTCAAAATTTTCAAAAAATAGTACAAAAGTGCAAATCGTAATTTTGAAGAAAAATTTGATACTTTTGTGTTTGAAATGATTTGTAGCACAAATTTGTAAGCAAATATGTGATAAAAACAAAAAGAACAAACGAGAAAGTACAAGTTTTAATAAAAAAGATCGACTAAAACAAAGTTTATGGATCGAATTTCAAGTAGAAACACAACTACACCTTCATATGGCGAATGATACCACTTGTTAGGTCACCATATTGATTTCACACAAACAAGAATGAGATAGATATAAGGATGGGATGAATATTTGAATAAGAGAATGATAGGAGCAAGAGTTTCCATATGATTTCAAATAAACAACCAAGTTTTACAATGGCCTAAGACTAGTATATATAGGTGAGGAGCTAGAGCAACACTCCTAGTCCTTCCCTTACATGGATTTCGTGTGGGCTAGAAGCCCATGGACTTAATATCTTAAGCCTAGTAAACTTATAACATTACATAAATGAAAGTAAGTAGTAACTTAAGCAACCTATTATTACAAATGACCGAGACTTGATAAAATAGTAAAACTTTGATCCCAACATATTGTTGTAGGAAAACTCGGCCAAAGGTAGGTGTCTATCCCAACAATTTCCGAAGTAGATAGCGCATGCTCGTAGCATGTCTTCTAAGGTTTGGATGGTTCTCTCACTCTGTCCTTTGGTTTGGGGGTGATAATCAGTGCTCATATCTAATTTGGTTCCCAAGGCTTTTTGCAAAGTCTTCCAAAAATGAGAGGTGAAACGGCAATCTCGGTCAGAGATGATTGAAATAGGCACTCTATGTCGTGACACTATTTATTTGAGGTATAACTGCGTGAGCGTACTCATCTCGTCAGTTTCTTTGATCGGTAGGAAGTGAGCGGATTTGGTTAGACGATCTACAATGACCCAGATGGTGTCTAAACCGGTTGAGATTTTGGGTAGTTTGGTGAAGAAGTCCATGGTAATACGTTCCCATTTCCATTCGGGTATCTCGGGTTGGGTTAGTAATTCTGAAGGTTTTTGGTATTCTGCCTTTACTCGTGAACAAGTCAAACATTTCCTGACAAACTCAGTAATGTCGGCTTTCATGTTTGGCCACCAGTAAAGTTTCTTTAGGTCGTGGTACATTTTGTCAGAACCTGGGTGGATGGAGTATTTTGACTTGTGAGATTCATGCATGATGAGGTCTCTTATACCTCCATAGAGAGGAATCCAACTTCTCTCTTTGAAACAGAGCATTCCATCAGCTCGTTTCACAAAACCATTGGGGTTTTCTGGCATGCCATAAATCTTTTCCTTTGGTTGGTTGGTTTACTTAAGGGCTTCGGTTTGTCCGTTGAGTATTTGGGAAGGAAGAGGTGAAGAGATGGTTATTCCTAATGATCTAACCCTAAGAGGTTTAAGTCGTTCCTTCTGACTTAAGGCATCTGCCACTACGTTGGCTTTACCGGGGTGATAACGGATTTCACAGTCGTAGTCACTAAGTAATTCTAACCATCTATGTTGTCTCATGTTTAGTTCCTTATGGTCTAAGATATGTTGGAGGCTTTTGTGGTCGGTGTATACGGTGCATTGTATGCCATACAGGTAGTGTCTCTATAACTTAAGGGTGAATACTACGGCTCATAGTTCTGGGTCATGGGTTGTATAGTTCTCCTCGTTTTTCTTAAATTGTCGTGAGGCGTAAGCTATCACTTTGTTTCGATTCATCAATACTGCTCCTAAACCATGATACGAAGCATTACAGTAAACCACGAAGTCCTCACTTCCTTCGGGTAATGCCAATATTGGTGCTTCACAAAGCTTTCGCTTCAAGAGATGGAAGGCTGAGTCGTGTTTTTCTTCCCAAACAAATTTCTTGTTCTTCTGAGTTAGTTCGTTCAAGGGCTTCGAGATTTTTGAAAATCCTTCAATGAATCTCCTGTAGTAGCCGGCAAGACCCAAGAATTGGCGAATCTCGGTGGGGTTGGTTGGAGATGCCCAATCTTTCACGGCTTGTATCTTGGCGGGGTCTACATGAATACTTGACTATTGACAATATGACCAAGAAATTGTACGGTGCGGATCCAGAAATCGCATTTCGAGAATTTGGCATACAATCGCTCTCAACTGAGTAATTCCATGATTGTCCTCAGATGGATTGCATGTTCGTTCTCATTGCGGGAGTAGATTAGGATGTCGTCGATGAACACAATTACAAATTTGTCCAAGTAAAGTTTGCATACTCGGTTCATGAGATCCATGAACACAGCAAGTGCAATGGTTAACTAAATGGCATTACTTGGAACTCGAAGTGTCCGTAACGGGTTCTGAAGGCGATTTTGGGAATATCCTCTTCCCGGACTCTAAGTTGGTGTTAACCTGAACGTAGGTCGATCTTTGAGTATACACTCGATCCTTGCAACTGATCAAACAAGTCGTCGATCCTGGGTAATTGATATCGATTCTTTACTGTGAGTTTGTTCAATTCCCGGTAATCGATACACATTTTGAATGATCCATCTTTCTTCTTAACAAATAAGACTGGAGCTCCCCAAGGTAATGAACTTGGTCGGATAAAACCATTATCTGACAATTCTTTTAGTTGCTCAGATAGTTCCTTTAGTTCAGACGACGCTAGTCTGTAGGGTGCTTTTGCAACTGGTGCCGCTCCAGGCACAAGTTCGATTTGGAATTCCACCTGACGCTCAGGTGGAAGACCGGGCAAGTCTTCGGGGAATACGTCGGGAAATTCTTTGACTACCGGAACATCTTCAAGTCGTCTCTCTTTCGACTTGTCCTCCGTTATATGAACCATGAACGCTTGACATCCTTCGTTCATGTACTTGACTACTCGGACATACGAGATGATTCTGTATCGAGTCTTATTCAGGTCACCGTGAATGATGAGGGTTTCGTCATGGAGAGGGATATGGATAGTTTTCTCGTTACAGAGAATCCTCGCATGATGTCTAGAAAACCAATCCATACCAATGACGGCGTTGAAGCTACCGAGGGGGTTAGGCATAAGGTCGATGGGGAAAGGTTTGTCTTGCAAGATTATAGTGCAATCTCACAGGATGACGTCGGTGTTTATTAGGTTTCCGTTGGCCATTTCAACTTCAAAGGAGGTGTTTAGCTTAGAGGGCTCTACGTTAAGTAAGGGGTTAATATATGGACACAAAACTCCTATCTGCTCCGGAATCGAATAAAATCCTAGCACTATGTTGGTTTATTAAGAACGTACCCATAACAACGTCGGGGTTTGACGGAGCATCCTCTTCTTTGATCACGTAAGCTCTTCCTCGAGCAACGTTCTGCTGGCCATTTCCTTTTGGGCAGCAGTTCCTAAAATGTCCTATTTCTCCACAAGTGTAACAGGCTGGGGCTATTGGTTGAAGATTGCTTCCAGTAGCTGGACTCCTGCAATCCTTGGCTTGGTGTCCTATTTTCTCGCATCTCATGCACTTGGTGGTGCATGGTCCATTGTGGTGTAGTTTACATCTATTACACTGAGGTTTTAGGCCTTGGTATTCTTTGCTATCCGTAGCAGTGTAAGCTTTAACAGCTTCTTGTTTTTGGTTTTGTCTGTTGCGGCGGTTGTTTCGGTTGTGGTTGTAAGGGTTACTATTTTTGTTATTAGGGTTGTTGTTGGAGTTAAGGCTGGAGTTAGGGTTGGAGTTGGAATGAGTAGTCCTCTTGTCATCGAGTTTCCTCTTGAGTTCGTTGCTACACTTGACCTCTCGGTCAAGGAGTTTCTGTGCAAGTTCGATTGCAACTTCTAGAGAGGTGGAGTTTGATGAGGTAACGTCACCCTCAATACTCTGAGGAAGTCCTTCAACGTACTTCTCTAGAGTCTTCTCGAGGTCGGGTACAACCGTAGGACATGATACCATGAGTTCTTGGAATCGGCGGTTATAGGTTTTGAGATCAACACCCTTGACTTTTAGCTGGTGGAATTCATCTTCCAATTTTCTCAGTTCAGAACGGGGGCTATACTTTTTCAGTATTTTGGCCTTGAATTCTGCCCATGTGAGTTGATAGGCTGTCGTGGTTCCTATAGTTTGGACTGTGGCATTCCACCAGGATAAGGCATCTTGCATGAGTGTTCCTGTGGCGAAGGTGACTTTCGTGTCGTCGGTACAACCGCTCCTTTGAAAGACAGTTTCAATTCGCTCAAACCAGTGGGCCAGTTCGGTAACACCTTCAGTTCCTTTGTAGAAGGTAGGCTGGCAACTCATGAAGTCTTTCTAAGTACATCGGCGATGGGTGGCTGCCACACTCTCTCCAGTGGGCATGCTAGTACCGCTGTTGTGGGCATTAGCTGCTGCTTGCTATGCCAAGACTGCATTCACACCATCGATGATCGCCTTTCGAATATCTTCCGAAGTCATTACGGGTGTGGTGGTTACGGTTTCAGGGGTAGCAGTTGCTCTTCGGGTGCATGCCATGTTTCTATAAACATGCAAGGAACATAGGTTCAGAGATCTTATAACACTAGAGTAGGATTATACGAAGAGTGAGGGAATCGAATATAGTCATCATGTTAAATACAACAATCCGAGCCTATGGAGTATCCTAAGGAGCTCTAAGTGGGTTTTATATAGCATCACGACATGTCTGAATCAAATCACAACATACATGAGGAATATAAAAGATCTAATTATCCTGCATACATCAACAACATCATGAGACAATATATAAGAGAAAAATGCAATATGAATATAAGAAGCAACCATAGAGAAACATAAATCAATATAAATATAGTACATTCACACAATAGAAGATTAATAACTTGTTCGATAGTTTGTTACAACATATGGATACAAGATTCCTTATTAATACAACATTGGTAGTCTAAGAGAACTCTTAGCTATACTAATACATCTCTGTTCGATGGTCCTCTAGGTGCACCATCCAGGCGTCGCTGAAGGCTCATAACCATATCCATCAAGATCTTTACTGTCTGATCTCGGGCTCTATCTCTGGCGCGGAGATCCTCAATCATGAGTCGGTATTCAAGTGCCTCTAACGCTGTCTGCATCGAAGAAACATCATCGCGCAACACAGTCATAGTCTCTCTAACCTCCTCAAGCTGAGTACCCATGTGGTCGAAAGCTATCTCCATAGCTAGCTGGCCTATGACAAGGTTCTCTACCTCATCTCCAAGAATCTCGACTTGCTCTGAGGGCAAATCATTGAGGATGCCAACGATGTAGTCTAGTCGATCCTCATGTCGAGCTAGTCGGACGGCGAGTAGGGGTACGGTGTGGTGAAGGGGTTCTCCAGTGACAGGAAGACTCTTCGAGACGACGGCGGATAAGCTCTCTCCTATTTTAGCTGTGCTAGGGGCTCCTTCCTGGAATCTCCAACGGCGGATGATCGGAAGTAAGAAAGACCATCAGCGAGCATCGAATCTCCTGTGAGTCTTGCGACGAGCTGTTTCCTCTGATGCAACGTGGGCGTAAGGATCTGAGGAATAAGGGATCAAGTGGCATTCCTTACCACGGGTCGGCAAAGGGTCGCTGTGGATGGTTGGGGATGTAGGCGGGGTAGAGGATGGTAGTGGCACGGTAGTGGTCTGTCGGTAGAAGATAGTAGGGGATGGAATAGAAGACAGCGGTGTAGGTGATGGTGTCTTGGTGTGCTCAGGGGTTGGGAGTGGTATAGCAGAGTCTGTAGGTGCTCATACCCTCTTCCGGGCAACGATCTTACGGACAACGCCTCCGACGTGTCGGCGGAACAGACAGCCAAAGGGTTCGGGTTCATAGGGTTGAAGTCCTTGAACACGTCTTCGTCGGTGGATCGGACCAGTCAGAGAAGATTGAGAAGGGGAAGATGTGGGAGAAGGATTTTCTGATTCGGATGCAGGTAACCACTGTTGACGCTGCATGTGTCGATCAGTAGCAGGTGACATAGGCATTAATGTAAGAGCAAAGTCTGAAGTAGGAGACGTAGGGTCTTCACTTTCTGAGTCAGACGATACAGCGATGGGGTGTGGAGCTGGAGACATAGTACTGTAACAATCCCGAATAGTAAATGTAAGTTAAAATTATAAACGTGTGAGAAACAGAGAGCAATTCAAAGAAATGACCTTAAATCTTTGTGTACTGACCCCTAATCAAATCGTTTGGGATTCAGAAGTGAAAGAAATCATTTTATCTACTAATAGTGGACAAATTGGCGTATTACCAAATCACGCTCCTATTGCCACAGAAGTAGATATAGGTATTTTGAGAATACGCCACGACCAATGGCTAACGATGGCTTTGATGGTCGGTTTTGCTAGAATAGGTAATAATGAAATCACTGTTTTAGTAAATGATGCAGAGAAAAGTGGTGACATTGATCCACAAGAAGCTCAGCAAACTCTTGAAATAGTGGAAGCTGCTTTGAGAAAAGTAGAAGGAAAGAGACAAACAATTGAGGCAAATCTAGCTCTCCGACGGGCTAGGACACGAGTAGAGGCTATCAATGCCATTTCATAACCAGTCAGTGCATCCGAATAATCATCGATTTATACATCCTGGTTGTTTTATTTGACTTGATTCTGTCGAGTAAATACAATCAAGCGTAATCAGATTTTGATGTAACGAAAAAGAAAATAAATAAAAAAGATACAAAATAAATATTACTAAAAAAATTACTTGTTAGATACCATTAAACGGGGTATCTAATAAGTTCTACCTACTATTCGATTTGAACCACTGACTCCCGCCGTATGAAAGCGATAATCTAACCGCTGAGTTAAGTAGGTCATTTATCTTCACAAAGAAAACCAAAAGGGACTCATCCCATCGATGGATTATAAATATCATATTACTTAGAAGCAATACCGATCAATATGATCTTGGATCATTGAATAGTCATCTTGAGAATTCTCATCTTGACAATAAATTATCTACATAATAAAATATGTATTACAAGCACTAAGGGCTGTAGCTCAGTTGGTAGAGCACCTCGTTTGCACGCGCGCCGATGTTTTTCAGGGGAGTGCATCATGCAATCAAAAAATTGATCTTATTGAGAAATCGATGTCTTACTCCATAACTTTGAGGGAAGAGGAGAAAAATAGCCTGACAAGGATTCGGTCAATTTAGGTGCTAATTAGGTGCCAAACAGACCCCCATCATTGATTTGATATATTGATAAGGTGAATACCCAGTCTATTCAATGCTAGGCTGAGTATCAGGGCCTCAAAAAAATCTCTTTTCGTCCTACGAACTTTAAGGTATATGAAGTTTCATATTTGATTTTTAAGTAGAGCGATACATACTTCATTTCACTTAGGTTAATCTAGGCCAGAGGCAGACCTACGCCAAGATAACCCCCCTTGAAAAACATTGGTAGTGTTCCTGAATCTGAATCCCACATAATGACTCAGAGCACATGGAGCCATCTCCTTATTTTTCTGTCAAAAATAAAAATGGCGGACTAGCTGATATTTCTATCAGTTAATGAAAGAGCCCAATGCACAAAAAATGTATGTTGGGTCTTTGAAACAGTTCATATCATTTTGATAATAATAAGTTTGATCTGTTTTACCGAGAAGGTCTACGGTTCGATCCCGTATAGCCCTAAAGCCTTATAATATTCAATATTAGTATTCAAAAATAAAAAAAAATTATCCTTTTTTATTTGAATTTCCTCGTTATTTTTTTAAGTGACTTATTGCTTCATCAAAAGACAATCATTCCTATAAGCCCATCCATGGGAATTGTTTAAAGTATACAAATGGAACCTAACCATACATGGCCTCCGATTATATCTTCCAAATCGTCTACACTAACAATCCATCTTTCCCCCTAAAGGGTGATTTTAGTAAATAACCAAATATGATACTTGGGCTAAGCGTCAAGTTGGTGATTTTTCTTACATCTCCTCCTCCCGGAGCCCAAGTATCATATACGCCCCCAAAATAAAGAGGCTTGAATACTAGAAGAAAAGCACCTAGATCTAACAAGATTAAGTGAATACCTAAAATTGTTGTCATTTTATTTCTATCTTTCCATATATAACCGAAGAATGGAAAAGATTCTTCAAGCGTCTCAGGCCCTAAAAGTGCGTGATAAATACCGCCAAAGCCCAATACTGCAGAGGAAATTAAATGAAGTACTCCAGATACAAAGTATGGAAACGTATCTATAACTTCCCCACCAGGATCTACCCCCAACCTAGAGTAGCTAGGTGAGGAAGTAAAATTAATCCTTGTTCATACATAGGCTTCTCTGGTACAAAATGAGCCACTCCAAATAGATTCATTGCTCCGGCCCAGAATACGATTAATCCGGCATGTGCTACATGAGCCCCTAGTAGTTTACCGGATAAATTGATAAGCCGGGCATTCCCGGCCCACCAAGCGAAACCGGTGGTTTCTTGGTCACGACTAGCTAAAGCTATAGTTCCATTAAAGAGCGTTTCCACGGGGTAGAACCTCCTCAGGGAATATAAGGTTTTCATGAGGCTAATCTTGAGTCGCCATCCAAGCACGAATACCTTCGTTTAAAAGAATACTTTTGGTGTAGAAAGTCTCAAATTCAGGATCTTCCGCCGCCCGAATTTCCTGAGAAACGAAGTCATAGGCACGTAGGTTCAAGGCCAGACCGACTACTCCAAGAGCACTCATCCATAAACCAGTTACTGGTACAAATAGCATAAAGAAATGTAACCAACGTTTATTGGAAAAAGCAACCCCAAAGATTTGTGACCAAAAGCGATTAGCAGTGACCATTGAATAAGTTTCTTCAGCTTGAGTTGGGTTAAAAGCACCGAATGTATTTGCACCATCACCATCTTCAAATAAAGTATTTTCTACAGTAGCACCATGAATAACGCATAGCAAAGCAGCGCCCAATACACCGGCAATTCCCATCATAGGAAATGGGTTCAATGTCCAGTTATGAAATCCTTGAAAAAAGAGGATAAATCGAAATATAGCTGCTACACCAAAACTAGGCGCAAAGAACCAACCTGACTGACCTAGTGGCTAAATCAGGAATACAGAAACAAAAACGGCAATGGGACCAGAGAATGCGATTGCATTATAAGGTCACAATTGAACAGATCGAGCAAGTTCGAATTGATGTAACATGAAACCTATTAGTCCGAAAGCACCGTGGAGAGCAACAAAAGTCCACAGACCGCCTAATTGACACCAACGAGTAAAATCTCCTTGTGCTTCAGGACCCCATAGTAATAACAAAGAATGTGCTAAACTATTAGTAGGAGTAGAAACTGCGACTGTTAAGAAATTGCAACCTTCCAAATAGGAACTAGCTAATCCATGGGTATACCATGAAGTTACAAACGTTGTACCCGTGAACCAACCCCCTACAACAAATAGGCACAAGGAAAGAGCAATAGACCGGACAAGCCTTCAAAAACGAAACGGTCCCTACGTAACCAGTCATCCATAATATCAAACAAATCTTTTTCGTCTTTTGGTACATTTACCAAGGGCTATAGTCATCGTAATCCTCCTATTCAACTACTTCGACAATTTCCGAACACCTCATAGTATTTTTGGGGCATCCAAGGAGTCGATCATTTCTGCATAATTCTTTTTTCTCGTGCACTACCCCTTCCAATGGGTTTCGAAGATAAAAATCCTTTATTAGACCGTAAATTGTCGGGTAAATCCATGAATTCAATTTGATTATTCCTTCTTATTATTAAGCATCAGAATCATGAATTATCTTCTTATGACCCATGAATCCGATTGATTCTTTTTTGAAAGAACTGGTCAAGGAAAAAGCAATCTCCTCGCCCACTACCGGTTGATCCTCATGCCTGCCCCCTGTTCTTCGATTAACTAAATGGATTCTTAGATCTTGTTCATCAGATTAAGAAAAAGAACTCTCTTTATATTCTAACATTTTTGCCAATAAATTATCCTCATTCTGTTCCGGATTGTAATCCCTAATAAAAAATATAGCTCCATGAGCAAAAGCTCCTGTCATGATGAATCCTGCAATGTATTGGTGATGAGTATATAACGCAGCTTGGGTAGTAAAGTCTTGTGCTATAAATGCATGATTTGCCTCAAACGGTCAGATAATTATTGATCAGCCACTTGTGAATGGCCAACTGTAATAGTCAAATAGCTGAGGCAAATGCTTCCGTGAAATACAGTGTTTTCCCGGGTCGTAATGTCCCAACGAGGTTGTGATGGTATTTAAAACGAATCTGTGATCGAGTGAATGTGAACAGGGATATGAATAAGTGTGTGTGTGTGATTAATCTAGGGTTTTATAACTTAAATTAACTTAAATAGACTATTAGAACTATTACGTGAAACCTAGATATCTAAAACGTATAAACGTACACCAATTTAAAATCAGACGCGACTGCGTACTGAGAAAAAGGTGAGTTTTAAGAAAAAATAAACTACAGGGGTTAAAAATGACAATTCTATAAACTTAAACTTAAAATAAAATTAAATTAAAAAGAAAACTATTTTTTATATTATTATATTATTTATTATTAATTATTTAATTAAAATCTATTTAACTATTTAATTAAACCTAATTTAAATCAAACTAAAAATTATAAATACTTCATATTAAACTAAAAACTTGTAAAAATAATTTCTAAACTTAAATTAGAACTTGAAGAAAGTATAAAAAATAAAAATAAATCTTTTTGTCTTTTTATGAATTTCTTATTAATTAAAAACTATTTATATTAATTATACTAATTAAACTATTTTAAATTACAAATAATATTAAACTAACTTAGAAAATTATGGAAAAATTTATAAATCTAATTAACCATCACAGGAATCCTAAAAAATTATAAAAACTTTATTTTATATATTTTTAAACTAGTTTACTAATTATTATTCTATTTATTATTTAATTACCAATTACACTAATTAAATTATAAAAACTATTAAATGAACAGTATAAATCACAAGAAAATTTCTAAAATTATATTATGACTTATAGAGGCTAGGAAAAATATAAAATATAGGTGTTACTATATAAAAACTAATTATGCTATTTAAAACTTATTTATTGATTAATTATTAATAAAACTATTTTTAATTCTAATTAATACTAAAAGACAAAATTAAAATCTGAGAAAATTATTATAATTACTTTAACCTAAAATGAAATTAATAAAAATATAAAAACACAACTTTCTTAATTAAAATCTAAAAATGAAAATGAAAATTAAATTAAATTAAATAGAAACTATCACTTATTTTTATATTGTATTTTCTTGATTTTTTCTTTTTCCAAACTATATTATACCTAAATATAACTAACTTTTGTAAAAACAAATATTTTACAACTTAAAAATAAGCTAGATATAAGCTAACAACTCTAACAGTTGACTTATGTTGACTGAAAAGGTAAATAAGCTCAAATGAGCTTATGTGGGACCCACCTTGGTATTTCCTGGTTCTAATAAGTTGATTGGACTTGTCAAAGCTCAAATTGGTCAAATAAGCTCAGTAGATAAGCTGGTAAGCACAATAAGCTAATCCAAAACTTGATTTCAACACAGAATGAGGACAAGGTTTATGGCTTATTCTAAGTGGGGTCCACAGTGACTCAGGTCAAACAAAGGGTCAACTTTAAGAGTCTGGTAGGAGGGGGGTTGAGGGAACCTAACTAGAGGGTGTGGGGCCCACTGTGGTGGTCACAAAACACCACCAAAGGTGGTGTTGTGACTGAGGTCTGATGAAGCAGGGGAGGTCTTCCTCCCTGCAGCTTACTTTGGATGGATGGTGGGGTCCACACAAAAATTGTAAAGATGGTGGGAATTTAAACTAGAGACGGTAGGCTATTAATAGAAACAAATTTCAAGTCTTAAAAGTAAATACAAAATTCAAAACAAATCTTGTGATTTTGGTAAAAAACTGAGAAGTGTAATTTGACTTTTGATGAAAATCAACTAGTTTGACTTTTATGAAATTCTAACTTAATCTAGCTACTGATTATGATGTAATATGATATATTAGGACTTAATTAGGCTATTATAACAAAATGTGAGCAAGTAAGACTGATATGGAGATGTCAAGTCCAAACAGTTAACTGCCAATGATGTTTGAAGGTGATTTTGACTTTTTAGATGTAAACTTCCAAAGTTAAAGTTGAATTACACTTATTTGAGCACAAGCATGATACTGAGACAGAAATGGTGCAGATACAACAACAATTAAACACCTACTCAGCTTGAACCAAACACCCCTATAATAGATTCAATTCTTGATTTTCAAAAGGATTTGAAGAATCAAGCCACAACTTAGTTACAGAAGTTAATTTATGCTAAGTTAAGCTGATTTAAGTACAGAAAGACTAGATTTAACAACAATAACCAATGATTACTAAATAAGCTAATTTAACTGTGAGACTTTGATTTTTTATAGCAACTACAAATTTAAATGAACAAGCTTGCAATTTTAAGTTATCATATGACTAGGTAACATTAAATAAGCACAATGAAACCAATAAGCAGATATATAAGCTATGCTACAGTGAAATTCCAAAATAAGGTGAAATACTTACAAATGAAGTTTGACTGAGAAACACAATACCAAGGAACAAAACCATAACCTAAAGCTTCCAAACAAGCTTTTTATACCAGAACACTTCAAATCAAACCTTGCTCAGTCTTGATTCTTCTTCTTATGATCTTTTTTATTTTTCTACTATTTTATTTGGTATTTTCTTATATTTTTTAGAGAACTGAGTACACACTAGTTTTAATGATAAGAAAGCTTATAAAAGCTTATTAGTAGCTGAATAAAGCTTAAATGAACATTAAATAACAACTCTAACAATATTAAGTGAATTTGTCAAATTCACTAAAAATTGCTAAAACTGAAATTAACAAGGAAACTGGAAATTGAGCTTTAATAAAGATGAAATTGCATTAAACAAACTGAGCACAACTTAATTGAGTGAAGATTACAACTGAAAATGTCAATTACACTACCTACGACTACTTTATTCTAAGACTACTCTAATAATCCTCCATATCTGCTTCTCTTCTGCTTTATAGCCATCTTTTGAGTTTGTGGGACCCACTGGGGTATTTCCCACCACTTCCTAGCCCTTGATAAAGTCAAATGAATCCACGCCGTTTAAAACACCTTTTGGCGCCAAAAAGTCCCACACGTTAACGTGGGTAGCTATGGGTTGCGTGTGAGGGATTTATGGGTTTAGAGGGATGTATGAGGTGGAGGTGTGAGTAGAACAGCTGGGGGTGATGGTATGGTGAAACCAGTGAGGTGGTAATGGTGGTATTGAAGCTGTGAGGGAGAAAGGAAAAAGGCGGGAGTGGTTTTGGTTTTGGTTTGGTCAAACTGGGTTTGACCCGGTTTTATAACTAATGGGTGGACTGGGTTAGGTGTTTAGGCTTGGGAAAGTGGGGATGGGCTTGGGTAGTGTTTGTTGGGTTTGTTTGTTTGGCCAATAATAACAAAGGATCCGTTTGGTTATTTAGTAACAAATCACAAGGACCAAATATGTAATTAAGTGAAAGTTAAGGGGCTGTTGTTGTAAATTCCCATATGTAATCACAAGGACCTATTTTGCCATAATTGAATAGTACACGGTTTATTTTTGATGTTTTTCATTTTTTAAATACCGGGGACTATTTTTGCCAAACTTGCAAAGTTGAGGGGCCTTTTTGCAATTTCTCCAAACTTTTCACCCAAGGACTAATAGTGACAATTATGAATTCCCTAGGACCCTTAATGATAATTTTCCCATTTTGAACACACGGGGACTAAAACTGTCAAGTTTGAAACTTTGAGGGACCTGTTTTGCCAAACTGTGAAACTTCAGGGACCAATCATGTAAATTCACCAAACTTCATACCAAGGACCATTCCTGCAAAAGATTATTAGTACGAGGACCAAAATTAATTTTTCTCAAAGTTTTTACATCCCAGGGACCATTTCTGTCAATTTGCAAAGTACAGGGACTAAACTTGTAATTTTATGAAACTTTGCACCAAAGGACTAAGTATGTAATTTTATGATTAAAAGGGACCTTTTATGACTTTTTCATGTTTTTAGAATAACCAAGGACTAGTTTTGCCAATTTCTGAAACTTGAGGGACTGAAACTGCCAATTATGCAAACTTTGTACGTTTTTCATCTGTTTTTGCATATTTTGCATTTGAAACATATAAAACACACCTTTAAGATATTTTAAGTATTTTGATACATACTTGAGTGTTTTTGTATGTTTTGGCAGCTCAGATTAGTATAAAATAATGAGTATTTAGACACTCATCAATCCCCCACACTAAACTATTGCTAGTCCCTAGCAATCTATTGAGAAAAACTTAATGGATTTGAAAAACTCTTTACCAAAAGTCATCACTTCTGGAGTAGCCAGGTGTAAGAACTGTGGCACACCTGATAACCGTGTGATTTTAAGCAAATCACCAACTGTCAACGGATTTGATTAGTCTTTACCAAAAGCCGTTTGCTTCTGGACTAGCCAACTCTTGATGGAATAGTCAACATCTTGGTGAGCTGATTACCAATTATGGATTTTCCACAGCCTTTACCACAAGCCATAATCTTGCGGGCTAGCCAACTCATTCGCTTTATGGGATATGGGGAGTTGAGGAACCATACAATTTTTGGTAAATTGCAAGCCATAAACGGGTTTGAGTTATCTTTACCAAGAACCGTTTGCTCCTGGATTAGCCAATCCTGTTGTGGGTTAGACATGGAGGATTGATACCATTTATTGCGTTCTAAGTGAGAAAAAAATTTAAAATTTTGGCTAAAATGGGGGTTCTTGATGGAACATGTGTTTAAATTCGTTAGCATAACGAATCTCCCCCCACACTTAGAACTGAATATTGTCCTCAATATTCAAAGTACCGGGTGTTAAACCGAAACTTAGAACGTAAGAAGAAAATATTCCATAGCCTTTATTTAAGATGTATATACATACAATTATTTTTTTAGATAAAACTTCTTAAATAGAAGCTATCACTATATTTACAATATTTTTTTCTTTTTTTCTTTTTTTTTTTTTTTTTTTTTTTTTTAAGATATATATATATATATATATATATATATATATATATATATATATATATATATATATATATATATATATATATATATAACATGTGGGGCATCTTCCCCACACTAGGGTGGTATACGGGTGAAAACCTATATACATGCTAATGTTTTTGATTACCGAGTCGCTAACTTGACTCGACCCCGAATTTATTTGTCCATGGGGAAGTAAGTGGAAGAGACAATCTCAATCGGACTTTCATTCAAGACGTTTGGATAAACAATTGAAGCACGTGAAAGTTCCACACCGATGAGATAAGTAACCGGCTCATAATTTATAAATGAAAATGCCGGGGTCAAAGATAATGTCCTCACTCCCGAAAGAGTGAAGAACAGGATAGGGAACAGAATATATGAAGAAAAGAAAGAAAGTCATGATGAAAATCATGATTAACTCCTCATCTTCAATAGGAGAATTCATTGTTTCATGAATCTCCTCTTTTAAGCTCGTTTGATCAAGACATATTATGGGTATGTCTAGATCAAAATAGAAAGTATCATACTCCGGTGGAGATATGATATGAGTGAGTTCAAAGGAGAACTCCTCGTAAAGAGAATCATTCACAAGATGTAAATCCGTGAACTCATGTTCCGTTGTGGACTCATCACAATCCTTAATCTGAGTACCAAATAATGGGTTATCAGAAATCAAAATGAATTCAGAATCGAATTCAAATAGAGGATTGGTGATAGTAGTTTTGAATGCTTCAGGAACAATGTAATTAACATTCTATACTGGACTGTTGGGATAAGCACTGAGTGAAGGATCATTATGTAAGAGACTTTCTATCTCTTCCAGATCGGCTTCAAAGTCAAAGAGATCATCATTACTTCCAGATAGAAGTGGAATGATGTGAGTGAGTTCCTCTGTGACATCCTCAAGAGGAGGATCAACATCAGAATGAGGCAGTGATGCCTCAACATACTCAATGTCTCCATAAGATATACAATCATTACTGGAATTTGAGACATTCTCAATTTGATCATTTGGATTATCAGGGGGGGTAGGAATATCACACATATGATCAAGAATTCCCTGTGACTCACTTGGGATTAAGACAAGGTTCTCAACACTAGACTTTATGAATTCGTCCGATTCCTTATTAGGAACAGTGTCAAGATGCTCGTCCCCCATGCTCAGAGAGTGAGTGGGAACCTCGGGTATGATAACAGTAGACTCAGGGAGTTGAGAAGGACTAGCATACATGGATTTTATAATTTCCGTTTGTTCAGCTGCTAGTAATTCTCCCATACTCTTTTCTTCCTGAATATCCATGGAAGGAGTCTCAACTGATGAACTTGATGAGGTATCATCATTTTCATCATCCTCATCGAGAAAAGCAGCATTTTGAAATTTGGTACGTGTTATAGCTGCTTGTTCTAAGACTAGTAATTCTTCCATGCTTCTTTCGTCTCTAGCAGCATGTTCTTCAGCAAGTAATTCCGCGATAGATTTATCACGAGAATATGGAATGAGTGGAGACTGTGGGGGTGTGAATGTGTCAAAATCGGATATATCAGAACTAGAACAATGTTCAGGTTTATAATACGGTTGACAATTTAAATCATCATGAGGACCCCCACAATATACACAAGAAAAACTTGGTGCATTGTGAGACGACATATTAGCTAACTCCTCCTTAAGGTCTTTAAGTTTCTCAAGAACCTCTTGACAAAGGTCTTGCTGGTTTTGAGGCGTTGCTTGGTTCATTTGGTATTGTGGAGGTGGGTCTTGAAACGAATAGTCGTAATTGTTACAAGGAAATGGATTCCTTGTTTGACAATCAGAGCTAAAGTGTGGACCTCCACAATACTCACAACAGTTGAACTGATGTGACTGTGAGTCGTATGTGTTTGAGTCATAATTGTTATCAGGAACCTGTTCATAGACAAGCGTGTTTCCCGATTGGCAATCAGAACTGTAGTGTGAACCACCACAATACTCACAACAGTTAAACTGCTGAGTCTCATGGTATGGAAGCTGGTGGAATGAATCAGTCATGTTAGGGTAGGAATAGGGATTCTGGTTATAGACAGACCCGTTTCCTGACTCTACCATGCCACAACTGGGGCAATTACCACCATTATAAGGACTACCACACCCTTGACAGACAAGAAGGTGAGAATAAGACATAGAAAGAATCAAAGGGTTTAAGGGTGAGAAATGAAGAATCAAATAGGTAGGAGTGTAAAGGTGAATATTCCCCGGCAGCGGCGCCAAATTTTGATTCGCCTCAAACGGTCAGATAATTATTGATCAGCCACTTGTGAATGGCCAACTGTAATAGTCAAACAGCTGAGGCAAATGCTTCCGTGAAATACAGTGTTTTCCCGGGTCGTAATGTCCCAACGAGGTTGTGATGGTATTTAAAACGAATCTGTGATCGAGTGAATGTGAACAGGGATATGAATAAGTGTGTGTGTGTGTGTGATTAATCTAGGGTTTTATAACTTAAATTAACTTAAATAGACTATTAGAACTATTACGTGAAACCTAGATATCTAAAACGTATAAACGTACACCAATTTAAAATCAGACGCGACTGCGTACTGAGAAAAAGGTGAGTTTTAAGAAAAAATAAACTACAGGGGTTAAAAATGACAATTCTATAAACTTAAACTTAAAATAAAATTAAATTAAAAAGAAAACTATTTTTTATATTATTATATTATTTATTATTAATTATTTAATTAAAATCTATTTAACTATTTAATTAAACCTAATTTAAATCAAACTAAAAATTATAAATACTTCAAATTAAACTAAAAACTTGTAAAAATAATTTCTAAACTTAAATTAGAACTTGAAGAAAGTATAAAAAATAAAAATAAATCTTTTTGTCTTTTTATGAATTTCTTATTAATTAAAAACTATTTATATTAATTATACTAATTAAACTATTTTAAATTACAAATAATATTAAACTAACTTAGAAAATTATGGAAAAATTTATAAATCTAATTAACCATCACAGGAATCCTAAAAAATTATAAAAACTTTATTTTATATATTTTTAAACTAGTTTACTAATTATTATTCTATTTATTATTTAATTACCAATTACACTAATTAAATTATAAAAACTATTAAATGAACAGTATAAATCACAAGAAAATTTCTAAAATTATCTTATGACTTATAGAGGCAAGGAAAAATATAAAATATAGGTGTTACTATATAAAAACTAATTATGCTATTTAAAACTTATTTATTGATTAATTATTAATAAAACTATTTTTAATTCTAATTAATACTAAAAGACAAAATTAAAATCTGAGAAAATTATTATAATTACTTTAACCTAAAATGAAATTAATAAAAATATAAAAACACAACTTTCTTAATTAAAATCTAAAAATGAAAATGAAAATTAAATTAAATTAAATAGAAACTATCACTTATTTTTATATTGTATTTTCTTGATTTTTTCTTTTTCCAAACTATATTATACCTAAATATAACTAACTTTTGTAAAAACAAATATTTTACAACTTAAAAATAAGCGAGATATAAGCTAACAACTCTAACAGTTGACTTATGTTGACTGAAAAGGTAAATAAGCTCAAATGAGCTTATGTGGGACCCACCTTGGTATTTCCTGGTTCTGATAAGTTGATTGGACTTGTCAAAGCTCAAATTGGTCAAATAAGCTCAGTAGATAAGCTGGTAAGCCACAATAAGCTAATCCAAAACTTGATTTCAACACAGAATGAGGACAAGGTTTATGGCTTATTCTAAGTGGGGTCCACAGTGACTCAGGTCAAACAAAGGGTCAACTTTAAGAGACTGGTAGGAGGGGGGTTGAGGGAACCTAACTAGAGGGTGTGGGGCCCATTGTGGTGGTCACAAAACACCACCAAAGGTGGTGTTGTGACTGAGGTCTGATGAAGCAGGGGAGGTCTTCCTCCCTGCAGCTTACTTTGGATGGATGGTGGGGTCCACACAAAAATACTAAAATTGTAAATATGGTGGGAATTTAACCTAGAGATGGTAGGCTATTAATAGAAACAAATTTCAAGTCTTAAAAGTAAATACAAAATTCAAAACAAATCTTGTGATTTTGGTAAAAAACTGAGAAGTGTAATTTGACTTTTGATGAAAATCAACTAGTTTGACTTTTATGAAATTCTAACTTAATCTAGCTACTGATTATGATGTAATATGATATATTAGGACTTAATTAGGCTATTATAACAAAATGTGAGCAAGTAAGACTGATATGGAGATGTCAAGTCCAAACAGTTAACTGCCAATGATGTTTGAAGGTGATTTTGACTTTTTAGATGTAAACTTCCAAAGTTAAAGTTGAATTACACTTATTTGAGCACAAGCATGATACTGAGACAGAAATGGTGCAGATACAACAACAATTAAACACCTACTCAGCTTGAACCAAACACCCCTATAATAGATTCAATTCTTGATTTTCAAAAGGATTTGAAGAATCAAGCCACAACTTAGTTACAGAAGTTAATTTATGGTAAGTTAAGCTGATTTAAGTACAGAAAGACTAGATTTAACAACAATAACCAATGATTACTAAATAAGCTAATTTAACTGTGAGACTTTGATTTTTTATAGCAACTACAAATTTAAATGAACAAGCTTGCAATTTTAAGTTATCATATGACTAGGTAACATCAAATAAGCACAATCAAACCAATAAGCAGATATATAAGCTATGCTACAGTGAAATTCCAAAATAAGGTGAAATACTTACAAATGAAGTTTGACTGAGAAACACAATACCAAGGAACAAAACCATAACCTAAAGCTTCCAAACAAGCTTTTTATATCAGAACACTTCAAATCAAACCCTGCTCAGTCTTGATTCTTCTTCTTATGATCTTTTTTATTTTTCTACTATTTTATTTGGTATTTTCTTATATTTTTTAGAGAACTGAGTACACACTAGTTTTAATGATAAGAAAACTTATAAAAGCTTATTAGTAGCTGAATAAAGCTTAAATGAACATTAAATAACAACTCTAACAATATTAAGTGAATTTGTCAAATTCACTAAAAATTGCTAAAACTGAAATTAACAAGGAAACTGGAAATTGAGCTTTAATAAAGATGAAATTGCATTAAACAAACTGAGCACAACTTAATTGAGTGAAGATTACAACTGAAAATGTCAATTACACTACCTACGACTACTTTATTCTAAGACTACTCTAATAATCCTCCATATCTGCTTCTCTTCTGCTTTATAGCCATCTTCTGAGTTTGTGGGACCCACTGGGGTATTTCCCACCACTTCCTAGCCCTTGATAAAGTCAAATGAATCCACACCGTTTAAAACACCTTTTGGCGCCAAAAAGTCCCACACGTTAACGTGGGTAGCTATGGGTTGCGTGTGAGGGATTTATGGGTTTGGAGGGATGTGTGAGGTGGAGGTGTGAGTAGAACAGCTGGGGGTGGTGGTATGGTGAAACCAGTGAGGTGGTAATGGTGGTATTGAAGCTGTGAGGGAGAAAGGAAAAAGGAGGGAGTGGTTTTGGTTTTGGTTTGGTCAAACTGGGTTTGACCCGGTTTTATAACTAATGGGTGGACTGGGTTAGGTGTTTGGGCTTGGGAAAGTGGGGATGGGCTTGGGTAGTGTTTGTTGGGTTTGTTTGTTTGGCCAATAATAACAAAGGATCCGTTTGGTTATTTAGTAACAAATCACAAGGACCAAATATGTAATTAAGTGAAAGTTAAGGGGCTGTTGTTGTAAATTCCCATATGTAATCACAAGGACCTATTTTGCCATAATTGAATAGTACACGGTTTATTTTTGATGTTTTTCATTTTTTAAATACCGGGGACTATTTTTGCCAAACTTGCAAAGTTGAGGGGCCTTTTTGCAATTTCTCCAAACTTTTCACCCAAGGACTAATAGTGACAATTATGAATTCCCTAGGACCCTTAATGATAATTTTCCCATTTTGAACACCCAGGGACTAAAACTGTCAAGTTTGAAACTTTGAGGGACCTGTTTTGCCAAACTGTGAAACTTCAGGGACCAATCATGTAAATTCACCAAACTTCATACCAAGGACCATTCCTGCAAAAGATTATTAGTACAAGGACCAAAATTAATTTTTCTCAAAGTTTTTACATCCCAGGGACCATTTCTGTCAATTTGCAAAGTACAGGGACTAAACTTGTAATTTTATGAAACTTTGCACCAAAGGACTAAATATGTAATTTTATGATTAAAAGGGACCTTTGACGACTTTTTCATGTTTTTAGAATAACCAGGGACTAGTTTTGCCAATTTCTGAAACTTGAGGGACTGAAACTGCCAATTATGCAAACTTTGTACGTTTTTCATCTGTTTTTGCATATTTTGCATTTGAAACATATAAAACACACCTTTAAGATATTTTAAGTATTTTGATACATACTTGAGTGTTTTTGTATGTTTTGGCAGCTCAGATTGGTATAAAATGATGAGTATTTAGACACTCATCAATGCATAAGCCGGTAAAGAGTACATGTGTTGAGCTACCAAAGAAGTAATAACCCCTAAAGAAGCTAGAGCAAGGCCTAATTGAAAATGAATTGAATTATTAATTGTGTCATAAAGGCCCTTATGCCCACGTCCAAATCGACCTCCCGGAGGGATATGTGCATCTAAAAGATCTTCATACTGTGCCCAATCGCAAAATTAGTTCTATACATATGTCCAGCAATGAAAAAAATAAATGCAATAGCTGAATGATGATTAGCCATATCAGTCAGCCATAAACTTTGGGTTTGTGGATGGAATCCCCCAAGAAGGGTTAAAATGGCAGTTCCTGCTCCTTGGGAGGTACCAAATAAATGACTACTTGAATCGGGATTTTGAGCATAAAGATTCCACTGACCTATAAAAATTGGGCCTAGCCCTTGGGTATGTGGTAATACGTCTAAGAAATTATTCCATCGAACGTACTCCCCTCTGGATGCAGGAATAGGGACATGGACTAAATGTCCTATCCAAGCCAAGGAACTTACGCCGAACAGTCCTGATAAATGATGATTAAGACGAGATTCTTCATTTTTGAACCAAGAAACACTCGGTTTCCATTTCGGTTGTAGGTGTAACCAACCTGCTATTAAAGATATGGCAGAAATAAAAAATAGAAAAAGAGCTCTAGTATAAAGATCTTCATTAGTTCATAAACCGATTGTATACCACCACTGATAAACACCAGAATAAGTGATATTCACTGGCCCAAGAGCACCCACTCGAGTAAAAGCTTCTACAACCGGTTGACCAAAATGAGGATCCGAAATTGCATGAGCAATAGGTCTTACATGTAAAGGGTCCTGTACCCATGACTCAAAATTTCCTTGCCAAGCTACATGAAAGAAATTTCCGGAAGTCTACAGAAAAATTATTGCTAATTGCCCGAAGTGAGAAGCAAAAATATTCTGATAAAGGCGTTCTTCCTTAATATCATCATGACTCTGGAAGTCATGCGCGGTAGCAATACCAAACCAAATAGGAAGAGTAGTGGGGTCCTGAGCTAAGCCTTGGCTAAACTTTGGAAATCTTAATGCAATAATTCTTGCTAAGAAGAATGCCCATGTTGTGGCAATTCCACCCAGAAGGTAATGGGTTACTCCTACAACACGTCCTTGTACAATGCTTAAGGCTATCGGCTGGGTAGCAGGAGCAACTTTTAATTTATTATGAGCCCAAACGATGGATTCAATAAGTTCTTGCCAATAACCACGTCCAGTGAATAAAAACATTAAACTAAAAGCCCAGACAA
Organism: Artemisia argyi; assembly: GCA_030686995.1. Lineage (NCBI taxonomy): Eukaryota > Viridiplantae > Streptophyta > Magnoliopsida > Asterales > Asteraceae > Artemisia > Artemisia argyi. The sequence continues at coordinate 102,290,660 of CM060687.1, read as the reverse complement.
AATGAGCACCTTGGAAAAAAAGTCCATATCCGGATAATGAAGAACCATACGACTGAATTACCTGGGATGCCTGTGCCCATAAGAAATCGCGGAGCCACCCATTAATAGTAACAGAACTCTGCGCGAAGTTTCCTCCCGTGATATGAGTTACTACTCCTTGATTGCTTATACTGCCCCAAACATCTGACTGCATTTTCCAACTGAAATGAAATATGACTACTGAATTTGCATTATACATCCAGAATAGTCCTAAGAAGACATGGTCCCAAGCCGATACTTGACATGTACCCCCTCTTCCAGGCCCATCACAAGGAAAACGAAACCCAAGATTTGCTTTATCCGGTATCAAACGAGAGCTACGAGCAAATAGAACACCTTTCAGAAATATCAATACTGTCACATGAATCATAAATGCATGAATGTGGTGTACCAAAAAATCTGCGGTTCCTAATGGAATAGGTAACAAAGCTACCTTGCCACCCACTGCTACTAAATCACCGCCCCCCAAGTTAAACTGGTGCTTGCTGTTGCACCAGGCGCTATTGCACTAGCAGTGCGTTCCAAAGTTTTTTTCAAGAGAGAAGAGAAGAGAAGAGAAGGGGAGAGGAAATTTGGCAAAACTTCTCTCCAAAACTTTCTTCTCAAAAGTGGGATGATTTGAAGAGAAGTTATTTTGGGAAGCTTTTAATAAATGTAATTACTGAAATGACCTAATATAAAACATAACTTTTATATATAATAAAGGGTATAATTTTAAAATCATCCATTATCACTTCTTTTCTCTCCGAACTTGGGAACACGATATTAAAACTAAAATTTCATTTATCTCTTCTTTTCTGCCCATTTTTAACTCTTCTCTTCTTTTCTTTCAATGCAAAAACTTGGGAACAGAGTGTAGGTTCTAAAGCGTGGGTGTTTT